>JACJUY010006798.1:0-48348 GCA_014220935.1 Platorchestia sp. MABIK
AGTCAAATGAGAAGCGGTTCATTTGAAATGGCGGGCTAAAACCCAAATGACTTAAAGACGGAGAAAGGCATGACAATTGGTCCCAATTTGCTTTCTTAGGAATCCATCTTTTATGCTTGAAGATGGGATTTGCTTGATGTTCTATTTCTATTGGGAAATTGTCACTGTGGTAGTGATCTGCGTGTACCTTCCACTTACGCTTTGGGGCAAATTTACTAGATGTGATGAAGAGGTCAATGTGAGTGTAGGTACCATTTGAGCTTAGGTGTGTTGGGTCTCCTGTATTTAGGACTGCCAGCTGATTTCTCCCCAGCCACTCAGCAATGATGTGTCCCCTTCGGTCTGAATGAATAGATCCCCTGGATTGATGGTGGGCATTTGCATCCATGTACAAGATATAGGGATTTTGGCAGGTTGTGGATGATTTCCTCCAGTTTTTGAGCAAGATTACTTACATCCAGAGCAGGAGGTAAGTAAATACAGCACACTGTTAGATAGCTGTCTTTGAATGCATATTTAACCGCACATGTTTACAGAGATGTCTGCAGATCCTTATCCTTGGGATCTGAACAAAGGAAAAATTGCTGTACCTCCTCCGCTGCCACAAGGTCTATCAGATCTAGCTGATGCTGTCCGTCGGCCTAAGGCAAGAGGAGAGGAAGAAGGCATCCTTGTTTCCTGGAGGCACATAATAGATGGGGAGAGTTCCTCTATTGCAAACTGGAGAAAAGGACGGTTTTTGTTAAAACTTCGGATATTCCATTGAATAATTTTGCAGTTCATTGGGAGGAGAGAGAGGTGTAGCCCAGCTGAGAGAGGAGAGATGAAACAGGGGAATATACTTGCAAGAGAGAACCCATTTCTACAATGGATTCTATTTTTTCACTTAAGAGTTATAGAAAGGATAAGTTTGATGACCAGCGGAATGAGAGATAAAATCCATGTGGGGATTTCAGCAGGAGAGGAGAGTTGAGTTTGTTGTTTTGTAGCTTGTTTTTCATTTGGGGATGTTTCAGTTTGTTTGGGAGTGGGTGAAATTATAAGTTGTTTGCCTAAGTTGATGAGAAGAAGCTGCATTTGCTCCAGAATTACTTGTTGGTTGTGACTGCATTTGATCAAAGTGAGACTTTTCAATTTGGTTTCTTGCTGCAATAAATGAAATACTTTCTTCCACAGAAATTTGGCAGATCTGCACTTCCTTGATGTACACTGGGCAGTTTTTGGATAATGCGTCATGCTGTCCACGGCAGTTAATGCAGCTTTCTGGTTCTTTGCAGACCAGACCACTATGTTCTTTTTGGCCACATCGGCTGCAGCGTTGTGCGCTGTGGCAGAAAGCTGAACCGTGCCCCTAGCAACTGCATCTATAACAGCGGAGTGGGTTTGGAATGTATGGATATATTTTATAACGACTGTATCCAATTTTCAGGAAGGGAGGTCTAGTTAGTCCGAAAAAGGTAACTACAAAGAGAGGGACATGGGCACATTCAGGATCTTTGAAGAGTTTTCTAATGGCAATAACTTCCTGTTCTTTTAGGCATTCAAGCAATTCCCTCATGGGTTCCCCATTTAGCTCTGGAGCATACAGTTTTCCTTGTGCTGATTGAGAATTTAGAGCAATGGATACCTGAATGGGAATTTCATTTGATGGATCAACTCCAATTGTTTTGGCAGAAAGTAGAGAGAACAGCTGAGTTCGAGTCTTGTAAGTAATAAATAGACCTCCTGATTTTAGATGCTGCACCCTCTCCACTTCACCCTACATCAGATCAATAGCCTTGGCTAGCTTAAAAGGGTTTATTTGGGATAGTTTCCTGTTTGGATCCTGGCATTTTATGTGGGCAGTCTTGGTCGAGTTTGGGATATTTTCCAGGAAGGCAGGGTCAGACAAGTTCATTTGGGCAAGGTGAGGTTCTTGGGTATTTTCCCTATTTCCTCCCGTTTGATCTTGCATTGGGCCTCTTGGAGCACCCTTCTGATTTTCTACATCCTCTTGTGTTAATCCTCTTTTTGAAGAGGAACTCGGAGGAGGAGAAGTACGCTTTCGCTTCTGATGAAACTTTGATGAAGCTGGTGCCGAGTTTGGTATCTCCAAGTGAGATTTAGCCTAGCATCCCTCCTTTTTGTGAAGACTGTTAGGAGCCGATTGGCTATTTGTTTTTGCTGGCCGAGAGGCTGACGAGCCTCCCGGCTTTTTTTCACCTTTTCTCATTTATCTCGAGCAACTATTTCAGTTTCTCATAGAAATATATCTGCAAAATTTTTTAAAATTTCTCAGTCAATCACTTTTTTGCACTTTAAGACGCCTGTCACCAGCACACGCCAATCGATCGAGGACCATGGACTCCGCAACATCCAAACAAATCACTGGCATTCTCACTGCGGCTTCGAATTTTCGCGGGAATCCACGGTCAGAAGCAAGTGATGGAATGAGGAAGTGAGAACCAGTTGCTTTGCCATGCTCGATCATAGTAGAGAATGAATTTTCTTTTCAGCTCATGTTTGCTAGGAGAAAGGTATGTCGTAAGGTTCAGACCCAACGATTCTCTTGCCAATCTATCAGCAATTTCGTTTCCTAGAATGCCAACGTGACTTGGTACCCATTCAATTATTATTTTGTTTGCTTTAAGTAAAGAGATAATTTTCACACTCCAAATCACCACGTAGTGATCTTTTTTTTAGTTTAGAGCAAAAATGCAGTTCAGAGAGTCGGTAAAAATGAAAAAAACTGGGAGAGTAGAAACGAACTTGCAAGCAACAAAGATTGCGTACAATTCAACTGTAAATATAGTGGAGTTGGGAGGCAGTTTTGCCTTAACTTTGAAGATTTGAGAGAAACAGCTGGTGTTTCCATTGTTCGCAGAGTCATCAGTGAATACAAAGATTCTGTGGGGATACTGATTCAGGGTAAGATCTTTGAAAACCTGCGCCTAGTTGGAATTATCCTTGGAAAGTTTAGGAGAGCAAGATAGAGAAGAGCGAGCGAAAGAAGCAGAGGGAAGGTACCGGGCAGTCATGGGTATAGTGAGAACGTCGGATATATTGATATTCAAGCTTATGAGTTCCTTACCTGCCCACCTAGCAAAGGGAACGGGAAGAGGTAGGAAGTCATACAGGGCAAAGGGAAAATAGTTAAGAAGCAGCTGACGCACAGGATGGCGAGAGATGGTGAGTGCACTCGAACAGTATGAAGCATGTAAGAGATTGCGGCGAATTGATAGAGGAATGAGGTTAGCCTCAGCTTCAAGTTTTGAAGTTAAAAGTGCAGCAAAGAGCTCCTAGCATTATGCGAGAGGCTGCAAACTGGATACGATCTAGTTTTATCAGGCTGGAAGGAGAAGCAGTAGAAAATAGACAAGAAGCGTAGTCAAGTTTAGGGCGAGTATGGGAAGTGCAGACGAGTCGGAGAGAGGAGTAGTCAGTTCCCCACCCGCGGGAAGCAATCGCAGTCATTAGCCGTAGGTCAGCCTGGCAGCGGGATTCTAGATTTTTTATGTGATGCTGCCATTTGAGCCGTTTATCAAAAGTAAGGCCCAGGAATTTAACGGTGTTGGCAAAGTTGATGGGGATGTTTTGAAGAGTTAGGGAAGGGACATTTTTTTGATCTGCGTCTAGTTAAGATGACAGCTGATGTTTTGTTTGCTCATAGTCCCCACTTATAGCACCAGTTTTCAACTTGGTTTAGAGCGTCTTGCATCACGTAGCACAACGCGCACATCAAGAAACAAGTACACACTTAAGCCTGCACAATGAATTTCAGAGTTTGTTCATCTTATAGATCTTAAATTTATACTGGGTTATTAGGTCTGATTTTATTTAACCTATTCGTTATCGTTATTTGCTCATTCTTGTATATTTTTACCTCTCTTTAATTTCACCGATAATATGGTATCTATTTTTCGCTCATTCTCTCACATAAGCGAAGAATGATTTGAAATCACATACAGGGTTTAAACCTCATGGCCCGCCGGGCGTTATACCAACTAATGCATCCATTTTTGTGTTCGCGAAGAGTGTCGGTCTTTCTGTCACAAAATCAGCGTTGGACAGGTTCGTTCCTCTTCAAACAAACAAAAACAAGCAAAGATCGGCATCTACGGATGCTTTATTTCCAATTAAGCCTGATACATATCACTTTGTACATTGGTTTTTCAAATGCCTTATAGCTAACACCAGGACGCGTTCCTCCGGTCAGACTGGTACCCATTTCAGACCCCTGGGTAAAGTGGGATATTATGCATTGAATTTTTCACCTATACCCAGCATAGAAAACCGCCACCCAGAGCCGGGTGGCGATTTTGCTCAGAGCAGACAACATATCATTCGTTTTTAAAATATCTCGGAGTAAGGAAAGTCCCACTCATCTGTGTGTATCACACTCATGTGCGATACCCACACATGGGTATTGTAATACCCATGTCGCTAGTCGAAAAACATGATTGAAGACAATGTATCTCTTGTGCTGCTTAAAAAGAAAACACGATTTCTTTTACAATCTATATTTGAGAATACTGTTTTTGGTGCACACTGGCAGTGAAATACGAGCTCTGTGATTTGCGGTATAAGTAATTTGTTGAAAGGAAAACGGCTGAATCGAAATGATTCTGCGTCCAGTGCAGCGAGGTTGACATTCAGAAATATATTTTTATTACAATGTATGGACTGGTATTGCAATCAAGGGTCTCGGAGAACATGTTTTACATCATGCAACGAAATTATGGCATTTCCATGCTTATAATATTGCCACACAAAAGTCTACGTGAGCAAGAAATATGGAAATGATTATTCTACAACAGAGAAAAAATCGCCACCTAGAGCCGGATTCGAAGCCACGATGCAGGTATAGGGCATAAAACGACAAGGCTATGACCAGCACATTGAGACAGCGCTTCATAAGTAAGGTGACCGCGGCACACGTCAGCGCGGCTTATGGGGCTAGGAGAACCTTGCTCTCTGTCATCCGCCAGGGAGCGTATGAGAGTTTTATTATACACTCACAGGTGGAAAATGAATTGATGTTTAAAATGAAAGCAATTTCAAACTTTTCGGTGTAATAGTTTAGAATTTCTAATGCCAACAAAATGAGCCTTATAGAGAAAATCGGTCGACCATTGAGAGGGTAGGAAAACCTCTATCCATGCCTCCCCAGGGAGCGTGTGAGTGTTTTATTGTACCCTCCCAAATGAAAGCAATTTCAAATTTTTAGGTGCAATAGTTTAGAAATTATAACGCCAGCAAAATGAGCCTTGTAGAGAAAATCAGCCGACTATTGAGGGGCCACGAAAGCCTCGCTTCCTGCCCTCCATAGGGTCGTAAAAAATTATTTAATTACATAAAAATGTTGTACATGTCATGAGCATTAATTTGGTACTAACTTCAAGATTGTACGTCGTATAGTTTAGAAATTACCCTATTTGTCCATGTAATTCGGGAAGGGTCTTAGATGGGTTCTCAAAAATGGCGAGCCGATATCAAAGGCAATAGTTATGTCAAGAAAGACGGCAAGCCAGTAGGCAGTATCCATTTTCGAGAAAAGTTTCACGGATGGTATTCTTTAGTCTGCGAAGTACATCCTGAGTGCTGTGTCCGGATCTGAAGCCGCTTTGCCTTGGGTTGAAGAAGCTGCTACATTCTAAAGGCCCTATTACACGGGGCAACACTTTGCTTCGACTTCGGCAACTGAAATGACACAACTTGTGAGTGCGCTATTAGACGAGACAACCAGTGTGGCGTTGCAAATTGCAGAGGTAGGTTATAGCTCGCAGTGACTGCGGCATGTGACTTCTTCATTTCATCATTAAAATGAAAAGCATTAAGAACGTATACAAAACTTAGATCCTGTTTTACGCTTTCGAATGTCCTTGCATTATTTATTGCCTTAATTCTCTAAAAATGGATGAGATTGAAGGGTCATACAACTATTGATTCAATATAATTATTTTGAAGTATTATTAACTTCTATGAAAATAATCTTGAATATGTGAGAATCAATTTGTAATGCACTATTAAAAACATCACAATATTGTAATAAAATGTTAACATCTTTTTACAACTTAAATTTGTATATCAATTTAAAAATTCGTGTTTTTATACCGCACAGAAATAAATGAAAGAAACAGTAAATTACTTGATTAACACTTTGACTATGGCAACTAAATATTAAGTTGAACACCCAAATTTTAAGGTCAATTGTGGTAAACCATTTTGATAATACCTAACATGAACTGGATCGCGCCTTCATTTAGCTTTGATTAAATATTGATGAAAATTGAGTTTGCGACTACTGGTCGGTCAGCAGCATTATGAAAATTACCTCCGTGTTTAGTTTAATTTAATTTTATGTAATTATGCTTCTGAGAGAGACTATTCAAGTCCTAGAACAGCAAAAAGAGTTCCATTCTTTCATCAGCTTCTGTGAGAGCCTGTTCAAGTCCTCAAACAGCCCCCAAGAGTTCCAGTCTTTCATCAGCCCCCAAGCAGGCTTTTTCAAGTCCCCAATCATCCAGCAAGCAAGCCTGTTTGACTCCTAAACCAGCCACCGCTTCAATTCATTGCTCAACTGCAAAAAAGACTTATCAACTTCCCAAATTCAGCACTCAAGTCCAAGTCTGTCTTGTCAACGAGAATTATTTGTTTGTCCCATCAGGGTGGAAAGTGAGGCAAACTCGAAGGAACGCAAGAAAAGGCGCTTCTCCGGTTGGAAAACGAGGCCTGTTCAGTGCAAGCGTTTCAACATTAATATCGGCAGTTTTCAGATGCCTAAACGTTCACGCAGAACTACGCCAAGATTACTGCCTCTTCTCTCAATCGAGCTCCTCTCGCTTCCAATTGCGAGACAGCTCCTGACGAGCAATTAGGAGAGACCTTGGGCTTCTTAGCAGAGGTGAAATGAGTCTGGTAACCCGCTAAGGAATACATAATGTCAGATAAAAATTTAAGGTGTTGTCCAGATTAGAGACCGATTTTCTTCACTTAATTATTGGGAGTCTTATTAAATAGATATTTTCATTTTTAGCCTTGTTCATTCAAAGTTTTTATAAGTTCAGATTAGGATCGTTATTTAATATCCCTCAAAAATCAAAGTATATTAGACAATATTAAATGTTAGAGAGAAGGAGTATTTGGGAAATAGATTGAGTGCATAGACTTGGGTTTTGCTTTAAGCCATGTATTCCACACTTCTCTGCCTATTACTTTCAATCTTGTGTTTCCTTTTTTCCCCTCAGATCTTGTTTCCCCCATCATACCCCACATTGTATTCCCTTATCTCCTCACTAAATGGTGCCTTTCTCCTTCCTTTCTAAGTATGCTATTTTTAGAGGTTAAGGAGGTTTACATGAACGTATAATTTAATCCTGTCTTTTTCTCTCTTTCCTTCTCTTTCTCCATTGAGACTCCTTTTATTTTTACATTTAGTTTTATGCTCTAGTTTGTCATCTCCATTTCTTCGTCTACTTTTCAATGCTGCTTCCCGTTCAGCTTAATTCTTTAAAACTGACCCCTTTTTCTTGTTGCTCTCACCTGCATCTCAATTTATCATATTAGCTCCATTTTCCATTTTCTCCAACAGATATAAATCTATACCCTTAACCGTAACTAAAATGCTTGCTTGTGAAGCCAAAGACTTAATTAAAAAAATTGTCGTAATGAGGAGTTCACATTTTTTCTTTATTTTCAGGTTCCAGAAGAAAGTGAAGTAATTCCACTCATCATTGAGGTGTTTGAAGAAGAACAAAAGGCTGCCATGGTGTTCAACGGAGATACCGAGATCGGAGGAGTTTTTGCTTCTGTGGAAGTGGAAGATGCTGCCACTTATATCTCCGGTTACAGACGTCTGCCACCAGAAACTGAAAAAAATATCTTTGGCTGACAGCAGAACATGTTCTTCCATTTTTAGCGTGAAAGATTCAGTTTTCATCGTTTGTTTCATTTAAAGAGTATATTCAGCCAGATGATCCACGCAAAGGACTGAAATATTGCAGGAAGTCTTTTGTACACACTATTATTTGTTATGAGAGAGTTTTCCTTCATCTTTTCAGTAAAATAAGTCACCCACCAGGCTTCTGCAAATCTGTGCGTAAAGTAATACATAATAACTGCCCTAAATCTCGCACTTGCTTTTCTCAAATAACAGTGTATCTAATGAAGTTTTTTGTCAGATGTAGAACACTGCAGTCAATTATAGGGCGTACAACAGATCTCTGCGGACTACCTGTTCCAAAGAGAAACTCAATAAAATGATACATAATTGATTCACTTCACAGTGATTCACTTCTGCTAATGACCAACCATTAGTGTTCAATTTTTGATTGCCTTATTTTGTTAATGTGAAACGTTTTTAAGGCAGTAAAGCGTTCTCTTGAATCGAGGGGGTGATAAACCTTGTGTATTAGTTTGAGTGAACTAATGCTGTTTGAGGATGTGAACTAATATTTCGTAGGATGTTGTCTATTTTATTACACATTAATGGATGGTGTGTATGGCTTATTTGTTGATTCGGATCACTGCAAAGTTAGGTTGAAATGCTATAAAAACGAATTACTATGTACGCGCTCACTCCCAGTAAAAAAAGAGACGTTTTCAAGTAGTTTCTGCGCCGCGGTAGGCAGAATTCTAACCGTGTTTTACTCGGAAAAGCAGCCGTTTTTTGATCGCCATGTCCACTTTATAAGAATCCACTTCATAATCGAGCAAGAGCTCGATTTTCCCGGCTTGTTTACTTCCAAATTAGACTAGCGGAAAACCGTCGAACAGCAAATTGTGGTCGAGAGCGGCCGATAGTGACCTTCCGCGGCCATGTTTCACTCTGTTCTGCTATTTGTCGACCTAAACACGGCATGAATTTATCACTGGGTTAAACGTATTTGTTATTCCTTTCATTCTCCTTCTCAACTGCAATTCTTTTGAAAAAGTTGTTTGTAATTAACTTATGGAAACCACTGCAGAACAATGATATATTTGTTACAAGCAGAATTGCAGAGAGTTAAAAGAATTGGTACTCAAATTGTGATTTTGACACACTGGTCATTCTAAAATTTATCTTTATAATCAATTGTACTAAATTTCTCCATTTTTGAATTTTAACTGTTCATTTCATTTTTATTTTAGAGTTCTTTACTTACTGGCACGCAGAGAGTTCTGATGTTTAGAGACAGCGCTAATGCGTTAGGAGTGCTGCAGTTGATTTTTTATTGGTCTTTTGTCTACTGTGATTACTCAAATCCTTTGCTAGATATGAATAGTTAGTTTTGTGTTGTTTAGTTTGTGTAGATTTTGCAATTTAATACTGGAAAATGTTGAAACGCGCTCAGAATGGTGGTGTACCAAATGTTGTTTTGATAGGAAAATGGTTTATTTCTTCCATTATCGCCAAAAAGTTACGTGAAATATATATATAATGTATTTTTAACTGAGGAAAGTATTTTTCCAAGGACTAATTGTTGCTTGTATTTTGCTCCCCATTCTTAAAGAACTAGTCATGTCAAGTCCCAAGGTGAGAGTTTAGTAGGGCTTCTTTTGTTGAAATTTAAAAGCCCTGTTTTCTATTGTTAAGAACTCGCATTTCTTTTTATTCACTGCTGTTCTGTTTCTCATAATCTATGATTTTCTTCTTCAGCGTTAATTTTGTCAAAATCTTGCTCCTCAATTTAATATTTCTATGCACAAGGAATCTTCTTCTCTTCCCCTCAGGGGATACAACTATTGTACCTATGGGAATTAGCGCTCCCATGGGGATTATGTGAGGGCCCGAGCTGAAGGTAGGGTAGGCTTTCTTTTTGTTGAAATAGAATGAGTTTTTGTTTTCCTTCGAACCATCTTTTTTCAGCTTACTGGCGTCCGGTTTTTCAGTACATACTATCTTCTTCAACTTTGTCCTATTTCATGAACTTCTTTCTTAGCCTACCGTTTCTTTGCACCTTGTGCATAGATTCCGCATTCTTTCAACTCCATACTAAATGGTGCATTTCTCGTTTCTTTCTTCGATACGCTCTTTTCAGTAGCGGTTAGGGAGGCTCAAACTAACTTATTATCTATCTAATCAAGCGAAATATATAGCATGTTTTATTTCAAATGAAAATGTGAGTACGAAATTTTATATTATCCTTACTATCCGGTGCGCAATTGTCAGCCTCATCCGTATGAAAAAGGTAATAAAACGTCTTGTATGATTGAATAAAGTAAATTTTCGTATTGTTTGGAAAGGGCTTTTAATTTATGAAGCTGCCGGTATGATGAAATTGAACATCGATAACCTTTTAGTTCTGGAAAATTTGCACGTGGCCGGACGGAATTTAATTTCTCAAAAATCTAAATCCAGACCTGCGGAGGCACACCGGTAGTCGGTCCTGTTGTTATTCGTACGTCTAGAAGGGCAGAGTCCGCTGCGTGGTAGTACACACGCTGCCGCCGCTGACGTCATGTTGCGTGTGGATGACGTCACCTGGCTTGTTTGAAAGGAAGCTTTCTGTTGGTTAGTCGAATTAGCGAATGTGCGTGCCTGTCCCCCACGTACAAATGACTATACCTCTTTGCTCCGTCGCTCTGAGCTGTTCGAGGTTTCTGAACAAGCGCGAAAACTAGAACTCGCCCAGCAACTGCAGTCAGTTCCTCCCAGAGGCATCCGTCGCTGCTTCCAGGAGCAATAATTGCCCCGTGTAATAGGGCCTTAAAGCAGTCTGTAGTCGGTAATTAATAATTTTTTCTAAGCTTTTGCATAAGCACTTGGTAAGGGCAATAGGACGGTATGAGTCGATGTCAGTTGAGGGCTTAGTAGGTTTCAGAATCGGAATGATAATGAATTCTCCCCAGTAATGAGGTTATCTATGGGAGGAAATGGAGTTGTAAAAGAGTAAGAGTAACTTTCTCCGCAACCTCGTTTTGAAAAGGATTATTACTGGGTTGGGTTATGACGTAACTAATGTTTACCAACAAAGTGTTAGGCGAGAATTTGCTAATGGAGTGACAAATTCGTACTTACTTATAAATGAGTGATCGTGCATGATAAAATTGAAAGATTTATCAATTATTTTTAGTATTTAAGCACATTGCGTGAAGTTTTTAACACTAAAATGGTAAATAATTTGAAATAAACGCCAAATACGTTCACGCTGTGTTGATTTTATGCCATTTAATGCAAGGCCGAGGAAAATAAATTACCATCAGTGTTAAAAATTTTTTCGTTGTGCGAAAACTAAGCATGTACGTAATGGTATTTCTTTATATGATTCGTTATTTATTCTTCGATGTGAATTACGTTTCTAAATTTCTTTTCACTCTTTAGTGAACCAACTCTTCCCTATGAAGGATGAAAATTATTAAATTTTGAAAGACCATTAATTTTTAAATCTAATTTTTTTTTTAAATGTAAAGGTTAAGAGATTAAATGCAAACATTCTTCCACTGCAAAAAATTTGGAAGATTAGATCTCTAACAACACTTTAGCCTGGTTAAACATTGATAAAATCTGCAAAACAATTCTCATTGTAAGTCTAACATATTTTAATTCAAATACTTTTATTACACGTTGTAGTAATTATCCAACACTCTAAATAGTTGAATTATTGAATGGTTTGGCCTCAGCTATATGTGAGAAATTTATCATTGTATCAGCATAAATGTTCTCTCTAATATTGTGAGATAGAACTTACTATATTTTATATATAAAAATGTTTAGTTTTTTCCCAAGTAAAAATTTCCATCTCGTGGGACTAATAAGAATTTTTATTTTATTTCAGCTTTATTAACTGACTTGAAGTGATGATTTTAGTTTTGCTCTACCTATAACAAATTAAGATTTAATTCTCATATGTAAAAGGTAAGTAAACTAAAATTAGAAATTGAAGTTGTGTCTCTCCTCAATTTTTTTTAATAATATCAAGGATCAGTATATATTCTTGTACCAAATTTTGCTAAATATGAGGGCTAAAATAAAATGTTTAGTTTTTCATGATACTTGTTTGCCTCAGTTGAAGTTTTGTGAGTAATTAAAGTCTTGTTTAATAATTTTAATTAGTAAGCTGTTTGACAACTGTTAAAATTAAATTCCTATAGAGTAAAAAATGGAAGGAATGTAGTTAGACATTAAGTAGACTTTCTTTTTGTTAAGCAAGTGTATATATCTATTTCTTGGCAGGTAACTGCCTACGTTTTTTGCTTCAGTGCTAAGCATTTTCCTGTCATTTATGCATCTATTTTTTTTCTTGATTTTCTATCATGTTTTTTAAAGTTTTGTTAAGCTGACTTGTTATGCATCGGATGTTGCAACACACCTCGTTTATTTAATACTGTATTATAAGGCTTCTTTTCTCTTCTTGGTGGGGTTTTGGTTTGAAAAGCTATTCTGGGAGGGGAAGATTTAATCAATTTATGTTCTAGTCCAATAATCCTCTCTACATACAGGATTTATGAATTAAAAAAATTAGAAATCATGCTTAGATCTAAATGAACTTTTATATGCTATAGATGTCATGGTTACTGCTCTATATTTACTAATTTTGTGCTGAATGAACTCAAAGAGCATAGAAATTCACATTTGTGTAATTTATCATGATCTGATGAAAGTGTATCAATTAGCTTTTTTTATTGCAGAGAATGTTGTTGAACTTCACCTGTGAGCAACTGTCCCAAAATACAAGAACAACGTTCCAGTTAGAAACAAATACCTCAGTCACGGCAGAGTGATGGCTGTGAGCGGCGAGAGATGGCGGGTGTGAGCAGCAAGCCGGAGTTAATATGCGCAGCAGGATAAAAAGTGTGGGCAACAAGAATATAATTGTTGAGTCTCCGTGTATAAAGTACATTATTAGCAAAAGCCCTGTTTGATGGCTGTATAGATTTATCTAGACAGTGTTATAAATTAGCAGACTTAATTAACCATAACACCAAATCTATTTGCATAGAACCTCTTGCATTGTAAAGCAACTCACCTCTTTTTATTGACAAAAGCTGAAAAAATCCTGCATAGACAGTGAATTTAGTGCTGATGAAGTTCACAAATATGAGGCACATGGCATAATTCACACTTGCTCCCAAACATCACCAGCTTTTGCTTTATTATGAGTGAGGCACCTGCTTTACAGAATAAGGAAGAGGATATTTTGTTCTTGGAAGAACAGATTGTATTAGCACATTTTGACTGTCAAAATGAAAATATTAAAATCTCTTTGAACCCAGTATTCCTCAATTATCTTGTTAATAAATAAATATTTGAAAAACTGGGCTGCTTTCTATCAGGAGTTTATGTTAACTTCAATCAGAGTAACAGGAAAGTAAATTAGTGCTGTGGAATGAACCTCAGGAGCAACCAAATTTTGAATTTTTAGTAGAGCTTGCTGTATAACAAAATGTTCAATCCTTGTGCAAGACAGAAAACAAGTAAATGCTGATGTTGGTTGGTATTTTATAAAATTTCTGAATGTATTGCTCAATACTCTCATTATTCATTTAAGTTATTGAAAAATAGCTTTAAAATATTTCTTGTATTCAAGAACAATTGAATGCCAAGCACCTTTAAAACTAGTATTTTTGTCATATTCTGGTGTGAAAATTTTTTTCTGAGCATGTATAAGCTAACTGCATTCACTTTGGGTGGCTGGTAGTGATAATGATAAAAAAGTTCTCAAATACTAATGCTTTTCATTTGATAGTTTCTAGAAAATTGTAAAATTTTTACCTAAATCCCATATTTTGTATTTCATGCATACTTCATATTTCTTGTCAGACTAAAGCATTTTTCCTTGCTTTAGCTAAAATCTGAATGATAGCCAAGGTTAAAGATACCTGCTGAGTTAAATAAGGAATTGCACAAATTTATATCTGCGTGGTCATTGAGTCATGCTGTCCACTATTTCATTGAGAAAGAATTGGCAGGGTAATTTTTTATATTGTGTCTTTTCAAAGAACTTATGGTTTAGTATAATTGTACTGAGTGCAAATTGGCTCTGAAACTTCATTTCTTTTGCAGGGTCTCATCATTTTGAAATATTTTAGTGATCATTCCATTAATAATGCACATGTCATCTAAAAAATTAACTGTTTGCAAATTACTTTGGACTATCAAGAGCTTGATTTATCATACAGCATTGATTGATTGCTGCAATTATTGCATTCAGATTTTCATACAGCATTGATTGATTGCTGCAATTATTACATTCAGAAATAAACCAACCTAAAATGGAATGGCCCAAACGAATCTCTGGATCATGACGCTCGCTGCTAAACATTTGCAAAACTTCTGAAATCTCAAAAAAAAACTCCAAATGCGATATTAACTTTGGCAAAATCGCCAAAGCGACAGCTAAATAGTCTATGACCGAAGTTGTCGTTAAATGAGTTTATTATTATTAACAAGAGCTTGAGCTTGAATTTTTTCAAAATAGATGGCCTTCTTTTCTATTTTTAAATTGAACTATTTGTGATATATCTGAATTCTAAATAAATTTAGAAATTATTGCGCATGAATTCAGCGTCGTGCATGAAAACTTGGGTTTCTTCAGTTATGGTATGTGAAATGTGCGCGTCTATAGAATAAAGTTCCGAATTTCTGTTAATCAAATTTTGATTGTCAAATAAATTTCAAAGCTACTCGTTTTTTTCCATTTCACTGTATTCAGCGCAGAACTACGAATTTTTTTTCATACCAGGATTAAAATACTTATACTGAAAAGTCAAGCAACAAAGTAATGCATCAAAATAAGCTATACAGTAACTGTGTTATTGGTTTAAATGAAACACAAATTAGTTAGCTCTTTTATTGAAAATAAATCAACAATAATTATGAAACAAGGGAAGTAGACACAACACTGTGGTTGTGGCTAGTTGCACATTAAATTTTTTAAGCTTCCATGGAACTAAAACAAATTAGGTCACGCTGGTAGAAAATATTTTTAATAATTTTATAACATCAAGTGGCAAATCAAGATGATTCTATCTAAACGTTACAATACATAAATTTTAATATAATTACTCGTCGGACATTATATTAAACGAGTTATAAGAAACCATTTCAAAATGATATTGCTGGGTAGTAGGGTATACAATAATTACCCAACCGCATGCTACCTACACGGATTAAATAATTTGTTGTACAACAGTGAAATTCTTGAAAATAGTAACATTTGAAGAAAGCCTGGTGAAAACAGAAAATTCTACCGCAGACTAACTTTCACATTAGAGTCTTTATTTGCTAAATCCGTTACATCAAACACAGTAATTCTTCCTCAATTTTAAGAAGATTGCTTACAAATTAGAAGGCAGAAGCTACAAAATTATTATTAAAAGTTTGTGTACAGTAAATTGAGTGAAAGTTAAATAGAAATGCAAGAGCATTTGTGTTTATATTGATATCGTCGAGTAATAACGATTAGTGCACATTGCTTAAAACGATGACGAACAAGACATCATTCAAATAAAAATTCTTCGTTGTGGATCAACAGAAAAATCTGCAGTCCCTTTCGATGCAATGAAATATTTTGAAACGGATAAATATACGACCAAACATTGAATAGCATGGCAGAGCTATGTCCGCTGACGGTTGCATCCTAATAACTGTAATATTTAAAATTAATAACCAATTTAAATACATGTGTGCTCGTAATAGGTCGATTATTAATCGTTTATTGATTCAAAAATTCATTTTAAACACGCTTCTTTCACACAAATCATTACGTCAACTATCAGCTGATGCAATCTGTTTGTAAACATTGCTCGAGTAGCCTCAAAGTCGTGTTCACAGTTGCATTTTCGGATCTTGTGAAGAGTTACTCCGGTGAGAGTTAAGCGGGTATCTCTCGGGGTTATGACTGGAAAATCGCCTCAGCGAGACGCTTCTGGGCTTTGTAGCGATCCGTTACCACTTGGTTTATTTACCTTCGCTTCAGTCGCTGTCGAGCAACCGTGCAAGATAGATGGTGATACAAGATTTTCTCAAGTTGAAGACTTCATCACGCTTTGTGAAATAGCTTTATTGATGGAAAGTGTTGAAGAACCAAGAAAAAGAGAAAAATGTGGTGCGCTTCGATTTTAGATCGACGTGATGAACAAAGAATTGCGAACAATCTAGTGAAAGAAATGAGATTGGAAGACGCTGATTCCTACAGGTACGGATATACTAAATTCAAACAGTTTTTTGTATTCATTTGTACAATTCTAAATACCATGTTACCAGTTCACACTTTGAAATATGAGACTGTATAACTCAGCGTTGCATGTTTATCGCAGTATTCAAAAATGGATTCTGTTATAGGCTACATGCCACTGTCCCTTCAGACAGCCCATCAGTGATGGGCCATCACTAAAATTTCCAAGTTATCCTGCTATAAAACTTTCTAAGCTTAGTAAATGTGTTTCTTACACAACCATTTAAAATTCACATATTATCTCGTTTTACAACTTTTTAAGCCATGCAAATGTGTGCTTCATGTACAATCATTATTTGCTTTGTACATCAAATGAAAACTTTTAGCTTCAGAAAATCTCATTGAATCAATCAGGCACTTGATGCTTTTCTACCTGGGTCACCAGCACATTGCAATTTTGGACCCTCCCAGCTTGTATTTGGAAAACCTTTGAAATTGAAAGGTCCCGTCTATTGTGGAAATGAGTGCAAGTATTCATATTTTTCTCTTACCAAAGTATTTAATGCTGAAATAACGGCACCTTTTTTTGTCTGATAATGAGTACGTTTGCCCAAATGAAATTATTCCTCACAATTCACGTTATATTGAATAAAGTAGTAGTAACCCCAATTTCTGCCAGTGTCTCTCTCCCAAATTAAACTGTCAGATTGGTAAAAACAAAATAATTCTTACAAACAAAATATTCAACTTTGCAAACCTTGAGACTTGCTTATCACTATTGTTAATGTTGAACAATTTCATTTTCATTCTTGAATGAAAATTTACCGGCAAATGGGCACCAATTTATACAGGCGTTCAAATGCTGCCCAGAACGCAAATTATTCTTAGTTCAGAGTTTGAAGTGACCAATTTTCTCCAGGAACTTCCTACGGATGAGTCCCAGCGTCTTCTCTTGGCTACTAGAGTCACTCCTATCATCCAGAAGAGGGGCAAAAATATGAGGAGCGCAATTTCAGCGCATGATCGTCTGGCAGTCACTCTGCGGTACCTGGCCACAGGTTTGTCGATTTTAGGTTATCAGACCCTTTTGAATGCAGGCGTTCAGTTGTACTGTGGCAACGCGTTGTTATGTTTGGAGAGTTAAAGTTGCTTCCAAGTGATACATAATTGGATTCATTCAATTTGTCAGACCTATTCCGAACTGAATTACCACTCACAGTTAATTTGTTCATTTCAGGGGAAAGCAGGAGCTCTCTCCACTTCCAGTTTCGGATGGGAAGGTCAACAGTCAGCGGCATAATAACTGAAGTTTGTAAAGCAATCACTCATGTGCTCGCTGCTTACATCTCGGTACCATCTAAAACTGAAAAATGGTTACAAGTGGCAACACAATTCTGGCAGCTTTGGAATTTCCCTTTGTGTCTAGGTGCTGTGGACGGCAAGCACGTAGCTATCCAACCACCTAGCCACAGTGGATCCCACTTCTTCAATTACAAAGGGTCATTTTCTGTTGTTCTATTTGCTCTCGTGGATGCCAACCTCAACTTCTTGTACGTCGATGTTGGTACAAATGGGCGAATTCAGACGGAGGTGTAAATGCGAAATCTCGTCTCAAAGGCCACATTGACAGTAACACTCTGAACATGCCAGAACGTGCAGATTTGCCGGATACATATATAAATCTTCCATTTATAATCTTAGCTGATGATGCTTTCCCTTTGACAAAAAGACTTATGGAGCCTTACCCTCAAAAAGGACTAACCAAGAAACAACGCACTTTTAATTACAGGCTGAGCAGAGCACGACGAGTAGTGAATGCATTTGGCAAACCTGCCAGTCGATTCCAGGTTTTCCGGCGGCCAATTGAAACAACCGTAACGAACGTAAATCAATTTGCCTTGGCCACATGTTCCTTGCATAATTTGCTTCGTAAAACTGACAAGAACCAATTCACTCCAATCGGCTTTACGGACAGCGAAGACGTGGTAGAAACAACTGTGAAATTGGGGGACTGGAGAAACAGGGCTAATGGATTTCTGAGCCTGTAAAGCGAATGCCGACGGCCTTCACAAGAAGCTCTTCGGATCAGAAATCGGCTTTGTGATTACTTTAGCGGCAGAGGATCGGTTTCGTGGCAAGATGACATGATCAGCAAGTAGAGGGAAAACTACCCATGCATCGTCACAAGAAAACTAAAGAAAATAATTTGTTTTACTCCCCTACTTTACTTTTTTTATCTACTTTTTTTACTTCGCTAAGTGATCCCACTCACAGGAGACTAAAACCATTCTTTTAACGAATACGCTCTTTAGATCGAGATTCTGTACCGATAATTTTACTAGCCCGCGAACTCTCTCGTGGTAAATATAAAGTGAGAAAATGGGCAGATGTTTGAAAGGAAACTTTTCGACTCACTGAGCCTGCTTCCATTCAATCACTCCCTCGCCTTACGTCAAGTAGTTGAAACACCATTCATCAAAGACAATTGTACTAATGAAACGATCAATAAAGATTTCCGGTCACCGAAATATTACGTTCGACATAAATTCAATCCTTATTGCGAATCCATTAGTAGTTATATTGCTAAAGCCAGTAGTACAGCCAGGGGAANGGGGGGGGGGGGGGGGGGGGGGGGGGCGGCGCACAGGAGCCATGGCTTCTCCCGAAATGTTGACCTGGGGGCTATTTTCAGTAGCCGTTTAAAGTAAAAGAATAAAAGATTGCTGATAATTAAGGTCCGCAACGCTCTGCCCTCAAATTTTCGGTTGGCTGCGCCACTGGCTAGAGCATAGTAGATGCCCTATGATAGGAATACTGTTGCGTCATTCTCGAAAGTCTCAAAGCTCATGCGCTTTAATTTAAACTGTGGATAAACAAGGTTTCCCCTTTTGCTAAACTCTGTAATAACTACAATATTCAAATACAGTTGATATAAAAAATACACTTCACTTACATTCATCCCATTTAAAAAAAAAGTTATCTACGCATTGGAGTATGCTTTGGTATTACGCTTCATATTATATGAGTTGAAATCGTAACCACTGGAAGAACGTAAGAACAGCGGCACAGATCGAACGCCCCAGCTAAACAAACAAAAAAAATAGAGTCTGACGTAGGTTGCAAAGCAAGAACACAAAGAATGTAGGTTGCACAACGCCGTCTTACCCACGAAAATGCAAAATGATAAGTCCAAACGAAGAAGCTACATGGCATTCAACTCTACCTGGTGTTACATGTATGGTGAGTGCTGCAGTGTTTTCACGGAATTACTCAGAATTATAAAAACTTATAAAATGTACTTTTTTCAATCTCAATTTTTATCCCCACATCTGGATTCACTTGCGTGGATCTTGAAAAGACAAAAACCAATTCAATCACAACTGAGAAAAAATTTCATCACCGTTGTCCCTAAGAATAGAATTCGAAATCTTTCAATATCTCTGACAGTATTACAGATCAATGGCCGACATTATAGGGGCGTTCCACATAAAACCTATGGCTTAGAGATCCTTTCCGCAAAGAAAATTAGAGTACATGCAGTTAATTTTATGGTAAAACTCTTTCCTTCGTTCCAAAGAATAGGAATCATTATTCAGATCATGATAAATTGCCATTAAAATTCCAGGATGGAAAACTTTTGAAGGATCTAGAGCAAAAGAATCCAATGAGCCCTGTCCAGTTGGAGCAGGTTCATTGATTTTTTTAGACAAGTCATCGCCAAGCTTAATAAATTTTTGAAAGAGTTGGAATTTTTCATCATTCGAATTCGCTTTCGTTTGATAGGAAGTTTTGAAGAATTCCTCGTAGTAGAACTTAACGATTTTGCGTCTACTACAAGCGATCTTTCTAAAAGGGCTTCATCCAAAGCATGGTTTGAAAGTGGCTAAAAGTTGGTTCCATGGATTGTGAAATTGATGGAAATGGGATGGAAGATGCCTGAATATTAGTAGTTATGTTTTTGAAAGGAATGAAAGATACATTGACAACACGTTCTTCAAAAAAGATCGAAGGCGAATTGACAGTTCTCAGCAGGCTGGATGACGAGTTGGTGTCTGCCACTTTAAGTTCACACATGTGCACCGCCTCCACATGATCAAATCCAAGGTCGGTACCCTGTAGGAGAGGTTGGCTCAGCAATGTTCCACAGTAAATTGGAATAAAACGACAATAATACGAGTGCTGAGGGGTACCAATGAAAAAACTATAGCTCAAAAATTATTAAATTACATTGATCAAGGCTGGGACAGCATTATGTTAAAAAGCTGAAATAGGCAGACGTTACTGTGGGCATCATAATCATTTGCGAACTAGAGACATTGGCAGTGTCATGCGAGCCCTGGTGTTGTCTCAAATGACACTGGTCTTTCTAAAACAATGCGCCTCACAATCATGTATAAAAAATGAAATAACCGACAGATATGATAGCCCCTAGATACTGAAGTTCTTGTGTTCCAGTCAACACATAACTCAAGTAAATTTTATCGCCAAAAAAATTCTCGAAGCTGTTCTCCAGTTGCTGTTATATATAAAGCACATCAATGTGTTGGGAAATAAATGGATGGACAAGTGATGAAAATTATATTTAAACGGAACACAGACACCTTTGACCTATCCTAGTCGCAGGGCACAATAAAGTGGTTTAACTATGGACAATTTTTAACCTTTCAAATATTGATGGATATACGTAAACCGAACAATTACATTTTTAACAGATACATATAAATAAACAAGAACTTTATCAGGAACCACAACATTATTTTGAAATGGGTCACCTTGGATCTCAAGTGGCCACTGTCATACAGTGACCTTCCAAATGGTGTTTAGAAGGTACACACATTTTCACCCTGCAACGACAGGCAATTCTATGTCAAGTAAATATTTCCAAATTAACCACGAGAGAACGTCCCCTACCATATTAATACTCAAATAGTCCATACTAGCTACCAATTCTCATCATAGCATTTACTGTTCCTGTTTTGAGTTCAACTTCAAACCCACACCACACTTCTCTGGTAACCAGTACTGAATGTGAGCTCAAAACATTTTTGGTGCCCATATCTGAAATTTAAATGATAGACACATCTATTCTAAAAGAAATTTAAGTCACTAACATTATTCATATCAACGTGCATTCGAGAAGCCACTGCTCTCATTGTCAAGAAGTGAAGCATGCAGATTTGATTCACTGGTGTCAGCTGTGATGGTGTCCTCCAGGTGCAGCAGGTGAGCCTGATTTCTTCTTGAAACGACGTGCCTTATAGAGCTAAATTTTGTAGGCCCGCAGTTGATTCCATTTTGCACGGACAGCTGAGGGAGAAATAACTTGCATCAGTCCGAAATTTTTGAGTAAAAAACGTACCTTCACTGACTATGCTCTGAAACAATAACAAAAAATAAAAAGAAGAATGAAATGCTGAATGGAGATTCTTCAAAACGATTTCTGTGCCAACTTCAACTTGATTAATGTGAAGACTCAAAATTTTTACCAGCATAGACATTTTATGAACAAGAGGAACCAACTTGAGATAAACATAGTGGAGAAGAAAGGGAAAATACACTGATACTCTTAGTGCAAATCAATCTTAAATCACAGAAAAAATATATCTGCATAACTTGAAGCTAAATTCATTAGATTCCAGTGAAAGATAGCATAACAATAGATCACTTGAACCTTGAACCTCAGAGGGATTGAAATTCAGAAGACATTAGTCATGACTGAGAAGAACACACCAAGCATTATGGCAGCCCTCCTGTATGATGTGGTCAAATACCAAATTACAATACTTTATTACGGATTCACCTTAGAAAAAACATCATGGTAAAAACCAAGGAACCAGTAACAAGAAAAATCCCTTTTCTCCACTTTACTGCCAAGATCTACTCGCTAATTTTTATTAGGGAATTAAGAAGTGTTTGAAAACCAGCCCCTCATTGTATGAGCAAATGGCATCTTTATGATAGTTCAAACTCATCCAATGGAAGCTTTCATTTCAGAAAACATGAAAAGAAATTGTTAAATGCATCATTTGTTCTCAAGTTATAAATAAATAGGTTATTGACTGAATATAACATAAAAGCATCTAATAACATTGATTAAGAATGATGTGTCCAAAAGAATTTAATTTTTTTGAAATCATCTATGCTGAAGGCATTTCATCAGGAATAAATTTAGAATCCAAGGATATGAAATTGAAAAAAACATCCCTAACATGATGAGCTACATACTAAAATTTTGTTGCATGCATCAAGCTTAAATACGAAAATATCTCCCCAATATACAATTCAGCAAAGCAACATTAAATACTTGTACACAGCCAAAACATTGTGAATGAAACACTATTTTGTATTTGACATGTCAAAATCACTCATTAGAACCATTGTGGGTAGATTGAAAGCTCACCTGAATTACTTGGGCAAGTTTGGATCAAATAATTATATGGTGGTTATTATCTTGAAAACATATATGAATGAATACTTTCTTGTTTCTTTATCTCTGATGAAACTAACAACTTCCACAGCAAAATAACCAATGTTTTCTTTGCAGACAGATATACAATTTAAATTCTCAAACCAGAAGTTTGCTAATAAGACTCAAATTTTTTATACCCATCAACTGTGGCCAAGAAGAAGTGTAATGCATCTTATCATAGCTGCCATTCAGTAGATAAAAGGTAAAACAATACAAGCATTTTTTATACTTTTAATAAGTATACTGTTAAAACACAATAAATGTATTTTAAGAAAAGCTCATACAATGCTTCAGTTGCCCAACAAAGAAATTTTGCAACTAAATTGATGTTGATATAAATCTAATTTATATGCCAGACATTAAATGTCTCGAATGAGATTTTAATCAGTTACATAAAGGCATTTCTACAAGAAAATCCTTCTCCCTTTTCATCATTTACTGAGAATTTTACTATTATCTTAGATTACTATACTGAGAACCTAAAAAAAACAAATAGGTAATGGGTGCATTGGAGGAAAAATCAAATACATATGCTGCCCATGATTACATATATGGAAGTATTTAAAACTCACCATCAACTGTGAAAAATTTGGCATCTTCAGGATGTAGATCACACAAATACTGTCTTACTCTCTCAAAAGCTGAAATTTTTAAATGTTGTTTATGGTAGGTTTAACTTTTCACATTCCAAATTCACTGATTTTTATATACTGCATCAATTGGAAGAGTTTCCTTAGTCTTAGTCCATACAAGACTGGACATGCTGCATTGATGTAGGGTTTCTGAAAAATGGATCGGTTCTTTACTCCCGGTTATTGTGCTGAAAGCACTGCTTTTTCTTAATGTTTAAAATTATTGGACCTAACTTATAACTTTATGACGGTAGCTCAACTAGTGGATTTAGGTTATAAATATTCAAAATTATGAAAGAAACTTCACCCCCAAAAAAAGTAATAGAATTGAAATCTCTTGAAATTATAAAACTTTTGTCCTTCCCATAAATTCCTCTTGAAAATATAAATTTTTCTTCATAACACCAATACATCAAACTATAGATAGATTATTTTGCAGCCTGACTTGACACTTGGCACTACGAACCTACAAATTTTGAAGATTAAAATTTTTCAGGATTGAATAATAGTTATTATGATTTGGAGAAGTTAAGTTTTACTACTTCAAAACAATTTATTATGCAATATAATTGAAGGGGGAACCAAAATTCAATGATGAATTACCTTATTTCTCATAGGATTATTCCTCATATTCCTTGTAATTAGTAATAGCTCATACAAATTTATAAGTAGAGTACATAAATCATTCATTTTATACTAAATTGTCAGACCAGTTAAATCACACCTATCAATCCCACATTGATGATGCTGTTTTCCAAACTCTTCTCTACAATCAAAATCGACTGTGTATATTTTTAACGACCCCATACCGGAGCACTGAAACAAAATACACTCCGCTAAAGATGCAACGTTAAAAATACATATTAAACACTTCATATTTGTTTGTCGTGTCAGGAAACGTAAATAATCCCTAAATATCAGTAAATAAGCACTCGCCAACTAAGTTCTCCGCCATATTGGTTACCAAATACTTACTTGTGTGAATTCAGGCACATCACCATTAAACAGGCATAGTTCTTCATATTTATTCTTTGCGCAGCATATGCAGGGCAGTCAATCATAATGTGTCCAACACTGAGTACACATTGACACTGTCGACACAAGGGTTGTGGATCTCTTGTATAAAGATAATTATGTGTGAGTTTAGTGGTAAGTAATCTACATCGCGTCAAAACCCCTTGCTCTTTGCGAGATACAAAAGAATTTACCGTTGGCTCCAGTTTTGGTGTGATTGTGTGATAGTGGCTAATGCTCAAGTCCCATGCAGCTTGCCATTTTTGTCTGAAATGTCTCCTGACATGTGGTGTGAGATCAAGGTATGGAAGATGGGGTGAACATATTGTTTCCAAGTTACATGCTGCTTTTGCCAGTTGATCAGCTTTTTCATTTCCCGTGATACCCATGTGGCTCGGAACCCACTCAATGATTAGTTTCAGTGGGGGTAGACTTTCATAACTCCTCTTGATTTTAGATACCAAGTAGTGGTTGAAGGGAAGTAATTGGTTGAGTGCCTGAATGGCACTGTATGAGTCAGTAAACAAGACAAAATTTCCTGGTATCTTGTCAATGCATTTTATGGCATATAGAATAGCCGTGAGTTCGGCTGTGAAAATGAAGGCCTTATCTGGAAGCCTTGCCATGATATTGGATTCACTCGACCAAATGCCAATTCCAACTCTGTGGTCGTGTTTAGAGCCATCTGTATATATTTCCTGTTGTGTGGTGTATTGCGCTTGAATATGTTTAAACAGAGCTTTACACTGATTTTCGCCCAATGCATCCATTGGGTGTGTTTTTATATGGGCAAAGCATTTAAGGTCAAAAGTTTCGTATTTATCACAGGCCTGAATAGGTGCAACATAGTTTGATTTGATGCACAATTCTTGCAGTAAGTAGAATATACGGCCTGACACTGGAAGAGAATTTGGATTTTGTTCAAAGACATGGAATGGGTAGTAATCTTAAATTAGCAGCCCAACTGGATGACCAGGGACACTAAGTGCTCTGAGAGCATACTGACACAACGGTTTTTTCCGTAAGTACATCAGTGGCATCAAGTTTGCTTCTATTTCTAGATGGGTAACCTTGGTACATCGCATTGCACCAAGAATAAAGCGCAGTGCTGCATATTGGATTCTGTCTAGCAATAGCAAATGAGATTTGCAAGCAGTGCCAAAGAGGAAACTCGCATAAGATAACTTTGGCAAAATTAATGAAGTGTAAATTTTTAGTAATATATCAAACTTAGCTGACCACTTCATATTTGAGAGGATACGAAGGAGTCTTAGGTCTTTATGACATTTTTGTGTTATTTCTTTCTTATGTGGGCCCCAGCGAAGTTGCGCATCAAGAAGCAGTCCAAGAAATTCATCCTTAGTGACAAATTCTAAATTCACATTCTGATAGTTTAAGTGGAATGGGGGCTTAGTTTTTTTATAGGTGAAAATCATACACATGGTTTTATCTGGATAAATTTGAAACCCCGAGGTCTGGGACCAAACAAGAATAGCATCTAAGGCATCCTGCAGCATGCAAAGCGCCTTAGTCAAGTCAGAGCGAGTAACCCAAACAGCACCGTCGTCAGCATAAAAGGATGTCTGCAGCAGGGGGTTACAGTCTTGAAAAATTTCATTTATCATGATGTTAAACAATGTTGGGCTGATCACTGATCCCTGTGAAACACTCGTCCTCAGGGAACATTGCTTGGATAGGACATCATTGATTCGGACTCTTATTTTGCGTTTTTTGATGAAAGACATTATGGTTTGAGATAGGTTACCTTCAAGTCCTAAAACCTGTAGCTTTTGCAATAATTCATAATGCCAGACAGTGTCAAATGCCTGTTTCATATCGATAAATACTGCCACACAAAAATCTTGTAGGATTGTTGCTTTACGAATGGAGTTTTCGATTCGTGTGAGATGCATCCAGAGTGTAACGCCCTGTTCTGAATCCGCTCTGATTCTCGTTCAAGCATTTGTTTTGTTCTAGATATTCCAGGAGTCTCCATTTTATTATATTCTCATAAAGTTTGCATAGTACATTAGTAAGTGCTACTGGGCGGTTTGATCTTGGGTCTGTTGGCACTTTTCCCGGTTTAAGGATCGGGCAGATTATAGCCTCCTTCCACTGCTCTGGAATTTCTGAAACCCAAACTCTATTAAAGTAATGTAAAATGAATTTTGTTTGATCTCTTTTCATGTGTTTAATGAATTCAAGAGAGATTGTAAATGGTCCGGGTGCTTTAGTTTTAATGCTGTCTATTGCTCTTTTGAGTTCTACCGCAGTGAGAGGGCGGTTGTAATCATGGTCTGTATCCATTGAAAATGAGAGAGGAATTTGTTCATCCAATATTGGATCGTGAGAATCTAAGTTGTTATGTGAGGCATATTGGTCCACTAGTATTTCAGCAATTTCATTTGGGCGAGTAGTTATTTCGTTGTTTGGATTTTTGAACACAAGTTATCCCTGGCTTTGTTCTTCCTTTTTGGCTTTAATTTTATGCCAAACCTCCGCTAGAGAAGCGGTACTAAGGCCTGACACAAATCCTCTCCAGCTGACAGATTTAGCCTCTAGAACTGTTTTTCGGAAAATTACTCTAGCTCTCTTAAATGCGATCCATTCATCAATGTTCCCACGGTGATTTTTGTAATGAATGTAGGCCTTATGGTGCTTTCTATCGGCAACCTTTCACCCATCAGTCCACCAGCAGTTTGTCCTCTTTCGTGTTGAAAAGCTTTAGCTAGCCTTGATGTTGCCTTCAGTTGCTGCCAATATTGCTTTGGTTATGGTTTGATAAGCATCAGATATTTTCTGTTCTGAGCAGTTTGGAAACTCTAGAGCATTTTCAAATTTTGACCAATCTGCACTGTGCAAGTGCCATCTTTTTGGTAGTTGAGCCTTGGGAACTGATAAAGCTGAATCAATAATCAGTGGAAAGTGATCACTTGTAAATGTATCACTACAAGTGTTCCATGTAAACATGGAGTACAGATCCTCAGTGACTATTGTTAGATCTATGTGTGTATATGTTCCTCTGGAGGACAAGAAAGTTGGGGCTGCATTATTCAGTAATATTAGGTTGTTTTCAGTCATCCAGTTCTCTATTATTTTACCCCTTGTATCACTGAAGTCAGAGCCCCAGCTATAGCTGTGAGCATTTGAGTCCATCATAATAATGCTGGATCCTGTAATCTGATTCCTGACATCCTGTAACTTCTGCAATAATCCATTACTTTCCAAATTGGGTGACAAATACATATTTATTATATTGATAGGCTTTAAGTCGATAAATATTTTGCACAACACAAGTTCTAGTGGAGTAGTCAATGGTGTTGTTATGTTTGGTATGCTGGAGTGGATAAAAGTAATCACCCCACCTCCTCTACCTTCCCTTCTTTCATATCGGAAAGGGCTGCAGTAATTCTTCAATTTTATGTTATGGCACCCTTGAAACAGTGATTCTTGAATACGTATAATTTCTGGGCGATGTTGATCAATAAGCAAGTGAAGGTAAGGAAGTCTTGCAAAGTATTCTCTTAGGTTCCATTGTAGGATTGTTAAGTTCATGCTTGACTGATGAGGGAGGTAACATCTAATTTTGTGAGTGACTCGAGAAATTAGTTCTCCAGCTTCTAATATATTTCCTATTTCGGTTAGGCTTTCTATTTTTTCCGTTATAGTATTAGCTAGTAAGATATTGATCATAGCAGGAAGAAGTTGGATGATTAGATTTTTAAAGAAGCCCACCATATGTTTCTCCTGGGAGATTTTTGGCAAATGTTGTGTTGCATTTGTGTTGTGTGCATCTCTTAATTGAGATTGTCTTTCTAGCCTGTTGCTGTGATTTAAAGAATAACCAGAGGCTACATCAGTCTCAGGCAATGCGTCTGTGTCCAGGGGAGCGTGCTGGCTTCTTGTAGTGGTTTGCATTGGTGTAGATTGATTCCTTTAGCTTTGGCTGGTTTTCACCTGCCTATGTTTCTTGTTGGCAAAAGTCTTCTGAGTGGTGGTTCTGTTGTCAAATGGGTGTGAACTATGAGATCGGGTTACAGCTAAATATGTATTCTGAGAGAAATTTTGCTGTTGTGGCTGAGTCAGAGCAGGGAATGTGTGCTGTGATTCAAGGTCAATATATTCTTCAGTGTTCATCTTTAGTTTTTTTTTTTTGTTGTTGAGAGTAGATGGCACGTGCTTCATTGAAAGAGATATTTTCGCTGGCCTTGATTTTGCAAATTTCCTGTTCTTGGACATATATTGGACAGTCTTTGGAGTTGGCAGAATGTTTCCCCATGCAGTTTGGGCAATGGTAGTTTTCTGATTTGAAGATTGTTTCATCGTGTTCTGCTGATGAACAATTCCTGCAAATTTTTTTGTTCCGGCAGATGGAAGCAGTATGCCCCCACCTCCAACATTTTGCGCAACGGATTGGGTTTGGATAGAAAGGATCTACTTTGTAAT
Source organism: Platorchestia sp. MABIK (assembly GCA_014220935.1). NCBI lineage: Eukaryota > Metazoa > Arthropoda > Malacostraca > Amphipoda > Talitridae > Platorchestia > Platorchestia sp. MABIK. The sequence goes on from JACJUY010006798.1 coordinate 28,638, forward strand.
TACAATATCCTGCCTTGATCTCTTTGGGGCATTCTGTTCCCAGAAAAGTCAAAACGAACATTGGAGAGTCAGCTTGCTTTGGGTCCATGTACATTTTCCTGATACCTACTATTCCTGAAGGGGCAAGGTGCAGCAGCAGTTCATCCAGAGACTCCCCAAGAAATTCCGGTGCATAAATCTTGCCTCATACAGTAGAGGCTCCCCAGGCTATTTGAGTCTTAATAGAGATTTTGTCCCAGGATTTGGTAGCAAGTAGGGTTTTTGTTTGCTCAAAGGTTTTTACTTTTATAATTAAGCTTCCTGTCTTTTTGTATTCCACTTTTTCCACTGGGCCACAAATTTGATTGATTAGGTTCTGCACTCTGAATGGAGTCAGATTTGTTAGTTTGGTCTGTTCATCTGTGGCCGAGATTATGATATGCCTGGAAGAATCTGGTATTTTATCTTTGTTTTCTGGCATGTTTAAATCAATTTTAGATGATCTGGGTTGTGAGGAAGTTGCTTGGTTGTTTCTGTATTCCTCTTGGTTGTTAGGAATGGTATCCATAGTTGTATTTGGAGACCTATCACTAGATATCACTCCAGATGGATTGCTTTCAAAGGACAAGTCTGTTACACAAAACTCCAAATTGTTGCTTAAGTTTCTTTTCTTTTTACCATAAGCTACTTTACCCACAGGTTCGGGGCTTTGGTCCAAAGTTCGTTTTTGTGGATTAGTGGTCTTATCAGTTTCAGTTGTAGCTGCAAATATTGCATTGCTGTCAAGACTTTTATGTATTTCTGATACAGATGGTTGAGTTAGGGCAGTACTTTTGAAGGTTGAACTCCTGGCTTTTGAATTACCTTTTGTGCTCGCCATAGCCGTGTGTGTATAGGACCTGACTCCGTGCGGGGAGACCCGGGTTCGAGTCTCGGCGCTGGTGGCGATTTTCTCTGTTGGGTATAGGAGAAAAATTCTAAGCACAATACCCCTCTCTACCCAGGTGTCTGAAATGGGTACCGGTCTTTGACTGGGGGAAAGCGTCATGGCGTCCTGGTGTTAGTTCTAAGGCATTTGAAAAACCAATGTAAAAGGTGACATGTATCATGCTTCAATTGGAAATAAAGCATGCGTAGATGCCGATGTTGTTTTTTGGAAGATTTTACATTTCCATTTTTTCCTGGAACAGGTTGAGAGTACGAATGCGTTCCTTTTTTTCCCTTGGTGTTGTTAGACCCATGGCATCCAGGGATTTTTCTTTAGAGGCCATTGGGTAGGTCAATCTTTCAAGGACTTTCAGCAGTTTATTTTTGATTGGATCCAAAGTTACTTACTTAAATATGCAAAAAAAAAGGAATTTCAAATAATAGGGTTTTTAGGCTAGTGAGAAAATTATTTGAGGGCTGTTCCTAAATCAGTATTAAGTAGGTAGGTAAATGCCGAGGGCCTACGGCCCCAGCGGTTTCGACACCGGCAATATTATCTTAAAGAACAATGTGATGATTATTTTCACCTTACTTAAGTTACAAAGTTAATGATACTTGCCAAAATGTTAGAATTCACTTAGCCACCACGTCCTAGATGCCGTCCGTCACACTTCCTCTCCGCCTAACTATTCATTGCGGTTACCAAATGGTAACGATACGTATACCCAAAATGCACCGTAGCTCATGGCCGAAATCTGACGGTTTCGTAGCGCTAGGTAGACCAAATGGTACCTCTACGTAGACGATTATGACCTACTTGTTACTTGTTGGAATAAGGCGTCCCACCAGTAGAGGCCCGGGCTCCCTTGTCCGCTTCAGCTTCAGCAGCTTAAATGCAAGGCATCTTGCCTGTGGTTGCCAAGAAAGTTGCAATTGCTTGTGCTGGGAACTTGGGGCTTATAATGGCTTCCCAGGTGACTGGCAGCCCTTCCTTGTGGCATGCATCCATTAGGTAGCTCCTCTCTGCTGCATATGCTGGGCACTCTATAAACAGGTGGCGCAGATCCTCTGTTCGATTGCATCTACTGCACGAGGCAGGCAAGGATTTTGTGTAATAGTTCTTGTGGCTTAGCAGGCACACCTCCAACCGAATCCTTGTAACAGCCACTTGGTGAGGTCTTGAGAGTTCCAGAGGTATAGTATTGCAGATATACGGCTTGAAGCAGCGTTGGTGTGGAGAGAGCTTTGCCCAGTTATTTTCCCATTCTTTCCTATGAGCTGAATTTTTACTATGAAATCCTTGTTGCTAAGGGGAATGTCAACTCTGAACCGCAGTTCTAGTGCCTCTCTTGGTAATGCATCAGCAGCTTCATTCCCTCTGATACCACAGTGGCTTGGAACCCATTCAATTGCTATTGAGCCAGGAGAAAATTGCATAATCAAGTCAATGATCCATTGGATCAAGTAGTGAGCTTTGCTCTGCTGTGTGGTCAAGGCTTGGATAGCACTTAAGGAGTCTGTGAAGATAATGTGTTTTGTTGGTTGCTTGGATATATATTGTAATGCAATGTAGATGGCATATAATTCTGCTGTGAAGATGCTGGAATGTTCTGGAAGCCTTGCTTTCAGTTGGAAGTTACAAGAGTAGACACCACAGCTGGCAGCACCACCGCTCACAGACCCATCCGTATATATATGATTGCAGTCGTCAAATAGAGTTGCCACCAGATCTTTAAACACCGTCTGCCATTGTTCCTTGTTCATTTGGTTTTTGTTGCAAGTCCTCAGTGTTTGCTTTATTTGGAGTGCTGGTTTCTTGTATCGCAGGGACATGGAGACTGTGGGAATATTTTTGTGGTTTCCATTGTTTTTCCTGAACTCCTCAAACAGTCGTCTTGCCACTGGGAGAGGAAGAGGTAGGCTGCTGTACAATGAGTTTGAATAGTACTTGTTATATCTCAGGATGTGCTTTTGTAAAGTGAGCGCCGCCGGGTGTCTTTGTCTCGCTAGGCTTCGGATATCTCTGTCACGAACCGTGCGTCGGAAGCGACCCACCGCAGGAATATCTTTGTTGCTCGCGCTTTCCGGACTTACGGGCAAGACTATTATATAGAGGAAGCTGTAAGCGACGGAGCCAGTATAATAATAAGCGTCTTGCTGAGCGTATCATTCTCCTACTCTGGTAGCCATTAAGCTACCGATACTGTAGCTTGCTGCTACAGCTAAAATACATCATGTTGTGTAGAAAGAAACGACACAACATATTTGGCGACGAAGATTTCGAATCTCAGGAGTGAATTTGAACTTTACAAGTGCTCTGAAACCAAGATGGCGTATTCTACATTTAGCTGTCCTCCATTCGACGTTGAAGTGGAAACAGTGTGTGAATTTCTACAACGACTACAGACACTCTTCAGAAGGCGGGAAACAATGGCAGTAAGAAAGCTAGCATTTCCGTTAAAGCCTTGCCTATAAACATCATTACTGATCTACAACAAAGAATTAAACCTACATTACTCACTGAGGCTACGTATGATAAACTAGAAGAAAAACTAATCCAACAATTTGAAATAAAGAAATCGATTGTCGGCGCGTCTGTTACATTTCTAAATAGAAAGAAAGGTGTTAATGAATCCTTAGAAAGGTTTAAAAAAACATTAAATGACATAGCGTTTGCGTGCAACTACAATAATTGCTGTCGTGATCGTCTCTTGAGAGATACTTTCGTGGCTGGTCTTCGTTCATCTCAAATTCTCAGTGCAGTTCTACAGAAGTGTGACGGAAAAACCTTCAACGAATGTGTTGAACATGAAAAACTTATCGAACAGTGAAGTTCCGATGCTCAAGATATTATTCGTGAGGACTCATCTTCATCGTTTTTCACAACAGAAAAATTACAGCCGAACTACACATGCATCCGTTGCGGAGCTAAGCAAAAGCATCTTGCAAAGAATTGCTTTGCGTTGAAACTGAAGTGTAATACATGTGGGAAGACAGGCCACAATTCTAAAGTTTGCAAATCTACAACGGCAGCACGGCCTTCTCCGGCGGAGCCTACACGAAGGGAACCTACACGAAGGGGACCTACACGAAGAGAATTTGACGCAGCTCGCACTTACATAGTGCAGCCGGAAAGGAGTGATTGCCATTGCAACGTCGGAAGAGAAGATGGGTCAATGAAGAGTTCACGTGAGCCTCCACAGCGGAAGAACGAAGTTCTACAAAACCCTTGGAACGACAATGGTGACGGTAACTCTGTTCATAATTTCTCTGATGTACAAACTAATTACGCATTATTTCAATCACATTGTATTCCTCATAGTGTCACAAAAATTGCTCCCTCTGTTGCGCTCAACAATCGTAAATTTGTTACTTCCAGAGATAGAGTTAATCCTAAATATTCTGTGTCCAGGTCTAAGCCTATGTGTGTAACTCAATTTGATGTCGGTGATCATGTTCTTGCTCTGAATTTAAGAAATGATCCCAAGTGGCTGAAGGGAATTATTGTTGGTAAAGTTGCTGTTAATATCTTTCATGTTCAAATCTTAGCATTAAATGTAATCTGGAAGAGCAATTCAAATCAGCTGCTTCATACTTCTAGTAATTTGGGATCTTTCAGTAGCAAGGCGGCTGAACCTTCTACTTTGCAGCCTGTTAGCAGTTCACCTGTACAAAATGAACCGCGTAGATCAGGTAGAATAACTAAACCTGTAATGCTAATGGTTGTTGAGTTCTGCCTTCCTTTTGTCATACATTCATCTAAAGGGAGGGAAATTGTTATTTCTCAGGACGGGCCTTTGTAAAATGAGCGCCGCCGGATGTCTTTGTCTCGCTAGGCTTCGGATGTCTCTGTCACGATCCGTGGGTCGGATGCGACCCACCGCCGGAATATCTATGTTGCTCGCGCTTAACGGACTTCCGGGCAAGACTATTATATAGATGAAGCTGTAAGCGACGGAGCCAGTATAATAATAAGCGTCTTGCTGAACGTATCATTCTCCTACTCTGGTATCCATTAACATTAAGCTACCGATACTGTAGTTTGCTGCTACAGCTAAAATACATCATGTTGTGTAGAAAGAAACGACACAACAGTAGTTTAGTATCATCTGTCGGATTGGATGCTCCTGAATGCTCAGTGTTCTGTATGCATAGGATACCAGTTTCATTTTGCGTCGGATGCTGAGGGGGCATAGGTTAGCTTCTACTTCAAGTTTGAAGGTAGGGGTGCATTTGAGTGCACCAATCATTAGTCTGGCAGCAGCATACTGTATTCTATTTTAGCTTGTTTAGGTTTGTTGTAGCTGCAGTCTCATATAAGAAGCAACCATAGTCAATTTTTGATAGGGTAGTTGCGTTATAGAATCGGCACAAGGTTGTATAATCTGCGCCCCACTTATGTGCTGCAAGAATTCTCATTACACGTACGTCTTTCTGGCACCGGTTTGTAAGGTAGGTGATGTGATGGGACCAGTTTAGAGCATGGTCAAAAACCATTCCCAGGAATTTTGGTTTTTGTTACAGTTTGGATGGGCTGCTAAAATCAATGGCTGTTCAAACTTTTCTTTTCTTTTAGAAAAGATTATTACTTGCGATTTAGAGGCGTAGAAGGTCAGTCCCCACTTTTGGGACCAGATGTCTATGCTAGACATGGCCTCTTGCAATATTGCATGGGAATCGTGCAATGTAGGCTGCCGTGTCCATATAGCTATGTCATCAGCATACATGGAGTGTGAGAAGTCTGTTTGGGTGTTGCTGAATAAATAATTTATGTAGATTGTAAAATGAATGGGACTAAGCACAGATCCTTGGGGCAAGCCATATTTTACTGGCTATGGAGTGGAGGATTTATTGTTGATTTTCACTGTGATTTGTCTGTCTTTGATGAAGTCTTCCATAAATGCAGCCATATTTCCAGACAAGCCTGCTTCTCAGTTTGCACAGTAAGCCCTGGTGCCAGACACTGTCAAAGGCCCTTGATATGTCGAGGAATACTGCAGCACAGGATTGTCCTGTGAGAAAACTTTCTCTGACAGAGCTCTCCAGTCTGGTTATTGCATCCATGGTGCTGTGGCCTGCTCTGAATCCACTCTGTGCAGCATCAAAGAAAGAGGTTCTTTCCAGGTAGGCCTGCAATCGCTTAACTATCATTTTTTCAATCATTTTGCATAAACAGTTGGTCAAGGTGATTGGTCGATAAGAGTCAAGGGAGTTTGCAATTTTCCCTGGTTCCAATATGGGTATTACTATCCCTTCACGCCAGTGTTTTGGGAATCCTGTTGTAAAAATGTAATTATAGAATTTTAGCAGGGCACGTAGTTGTTCTGTTTCCAGTTGTTTGAGGAACACAAATGGTATTCGGTCTGCACCAGGACAGCTGGAATGAGATGATTTAATGGCTGTCTGTAATTCTGTCATGGTAAATGGGTGGTTGTACCATGGTTGTCCGCATCTTTGGAGAGGGGTGATACTCTGTTCTGTTGATGTTTGTAATGTTACAACATCTATATAATTTGAAATAGCATTTTGCTCTGAAAAATGTTTTGCGAATGCATTGATCATCTCTGTTGGGTCAGCTGTAGTTGCATTATTTTTAATAATTATGATTGCCCTTTTGTGGTTACCAGTAGAGAGTGAATGGATTCTATCCCTTACCTTTCCTTTTGCATTTGGAGTTTGTGCATTAAGAGAAGTCAGGAAAGCTGCCCATGATTCCCTTTTCGCCTCAAAGACTGCCTTTCTGAAGAGAGCTCTCATTTTCTTATATTGGATCCAGTAATCCATGTTGCCTAGGTGGTTGCGGTACCGTGTCAAAGCCCTGTTTTTCTCTCTTTTAGCTGCTGCTGGTGATGCAAAAAACGGTTTTATTTGATGGCAGTTTTTATTAGCCAAAAAACATGTTTTTTCCATGTTTTTTTTTTTTCGCTTTTTTGCACACACTCAAATTTTGTTAGGTATATGTCTGTTTTTTTTCGTTAGATAAAATATATTAATATCAATATTTAAGTCATGATTTTTTTGTAATAAAAACATCAAAAGGAAACCATACAGTAAAAGTGGTGGCAGATAACCCACATTTACCTAGAGGAATCTAAGAGGAACAGCCAGAGCCACAGAACTCATATTGATGGAGTCAAAATTCAGAGCTTACTATCTTTACTATGTCTGATTTGATTTTTATGTGACCAAAATATTCAAACAAAGTAGAGATAATAAGCTCTGAATTTTGATTCTATCAATTTAAGTTCTGTGGCTCCTGCTGTTCCTCATAGACTCCTCTTGGTAATTGTGGGTTATCTGCCACCACTTTTACTGTAGGGTTTCCTTTTAATGTTTTATTAAAAAAAATCATGACTAAAAAACTGGATATTAATATATTTTGTGACCAAAAAACCATGCTGTTTTATTTAACATGTTTTTTAAAATAATTGATTTTTAAAAAATTAAACATCATATTTTTAAAAATCAAATGTAAAAAACATGGACATTAATATATTTTATGTGACCATACAACCATGCATTTTTTTAAAAAAGTTTTTACAAAAAAATCATGACTAATAAATATGAATATTAATATATCTTAAATGACCAAAAACAAAACATGCTGTTTTTTCACAAAAAATCATGACTAAAAAACAATAGATTTTATGTGACCTAAAAAAACACATGCAGTTTTTTTAAAACATGTTTTTTTAACAGAAAATGACTAGAAAAACCTGGATATTAATATATTTTATGTAACCAAAAAATCATGCTACTGTTTTCACATTTTTTGGTCAATATGCAGTTTAATGCACCCACAGAAATTAAAATTTACATTCCGAAGAATCACTAAAGGAACATATTAAAAAATGTTTTACACGAATGACATTCTGCTCGCTGATGCATTATTTTCGAGTTATTTAACTTTGAAATTTTCGTATTCCATAGCAGTTCCAGTCAGTTGCGCGCTTGAGCTGGAGCTGTTAGAATACGTTTGGGTACTTGTAATTTATTATTAGCTGACCCTGCGGATCCTGAACCCACTTCTAGGATGTTTTAGTTAACAACACAATAAACGTTATCACCCAAAAATTTTAGCGGGGCTAGGGAAGTGGATACTTGAATCTACGGTATTCACTCCTACGCTTTTGCTAATGTTCTACCATATTGAAACTGATGTCAACTGCATATTGATTTCAGTATTCACTACCCCAGTCCTGCTGATATTTTTGAGTGATAACCATTATTGTGTTATTAACTAAAACATCCTAGAAGTGGGTTCAGGCTCCGCAGGGTTGGCTAATAATAAATTACAAAGTACCCAAGCGTACTCTAACAGCTCAGGCGCGCAACGCAACTACTATGGAAGACTAAAATTCAAAACTTGAATAACTCAAAAATAACGCATCAGCAAGCAGAATGTCATTCTTCTAAAACTTTTTCAAATGTGTACCTAGTGATTCTTTGGAACGGAATTTTTAATTTCCGTGAACGCATTAAACTGCATATTGACCATTTTTTTTACAAGAAATCATATTTAAAAAACATGGATTTTAATATATTTAATGTGACCACAACATCAAAGTTTTTTAACATGTATTTTTTACAAAAAAGTCATTGAAATCCATTTTTTTGGTCAGGACTTCTTTGTAAAAAAACATGGATATTAATACATTTTGTGTGATTAAAAAACCATGCATTTTTATCATTTTTTTTACAAAAAATCATGATTAAAAAACATGGGTAATAAGATACTTTATCTGACCAAAAATAAACCATGCTATTTAAAAAAAACCTGCTTTTTTTTAACAAAAAGTCATTATTATCCATTTTATGTAAAAAATAACATTTTTCAAAAAAGCAAGGATTTTGGTCACATAAAATATATTAATATCCCCATTTTCTGAGTCATGATTTTTCTGTAAAAAAAGATGTTAAAAAAAACAGCATAGTTGTATTGGTCAAATAAAATATTTCAATATCCGTGTTTTTTGGTCATGATTTTTGTAACAAAAACATTTAAAAAAACGTGGTATTTTGATCACATAAAATATACTAATATCCATGTTTTTAGTCATGATTTTTCTGTAAAAAACACTGTTTTTTCAAAAAAGCAGCATTGGGTTTTTTTGGTCACATAAAATATATTTATATCCATGTTTTTCAGTCATGATTTTTTGTGAAAATAACATTTAAAAAAAACAGAATGGTTTTTTTGGTCACATCTCTATCAATGACCATAAGTAAAGTTGTATTATTACAACACACTATTTGGGGAGTTGAAGGTGATTCACGTGCATTGTAAAATAAATGAAATATCAAAACATAAAACCACAGAAAATGAAAAATTTCATACAACCATAGAAAACCATGAATTAAGAAGTATGCTGTTTTATTTTATAATATGACATGAAAACAAATAAAGTAATGTGGATCTTTTTCTTGCTGAGTTATTTTCAAACAAAATATAAAAAAAAACAAAATATCCACTTTTTTTGGCCATATTTTTTATAAAAAAACATGTTTTTTTATAAAAAAACAGCACGTTTTTTTTTGAGTCACGTCTCTAGCTGCTGCACATTCTTTATTCCACCAGGGCAGGCGTCTTCTATTTGGTGTATTTGATGTTGTTTTTACATGTTCATTAGCTGCCACAATGAAAGTGTCTATTACTGAGAAGCAGGCATTATCAGGAGTACTGAACGTTGTAGGGATGTGGATAGCCTTCCTGAATGTTTCCCAGTCTGCTGACTTTATTTTCCAGAATAGTGGCCTCTCAGAGCCCCAGTCTGCTGACTTTATTTTCCAGAATAGTAGCCTCTCAGAGCCCCAGTCTGCTGGAGTCCTTTTATGAGTGGGAAATGATCACTGGTGTTTGGGTGTGGCATTGGGTGCCAGTGAAACTTAGAAGCAATTGATGGTGAGACAATTGATATATCCAGGTGGCTAAAATTACCACTGCTGGTTAGGAATGTGGGCTCTCCATTATTAAGTGGACATAAATTTGATGTCTCTAACCATTGATTCATGAAGTTGCTCCTCATATCTCCCTGTGTAGACCCCATGAAGGATGGTGGGCATTAGCGTCAGAGCAAATCAAGTATGACTTTGGAAGCTTACTTACCAGCAAGGGCAATTCTGCAATAAGGATGTCGTTTGATAGATTGGGAGGTATGTAAATGTTGCAGATGGTAACACAAAGTCCAGGTGGATAGATTTGAGTAGCACAAGCCTCCAGAGGGGTTTGGAGTTGTATTGGGTTATGTGGTATGTTAGTGCGGACATGAATGGTTACGCCTCCTCCATTTTAGGCAGCTCTGTCTTTCCGTATTGCTGGGCAGCCATACCCAGATAGCCTGGCCTCCATGTTGGGTTTCAGGAAAGTTTCTTGTAAACATATCACATCAGCCTGATAATCATTTAGGAGGGTTTTTGAAAATAGCACTCTTGTTTTATAGCTTCTGATTTTCCATTGTACAATTTTGATGCTCATTGTGAGGAATTAGCAGAGGAGTGACTCAAATTCTGTATGAATTCATTCATTAGTATTTCAATATTCAGTACTTGTCTAATTTCTACAAAGCATTCTATCTTTTCAGTCAGTTGGGTGGCCATGCATAGTTTCATTAGTATTGGCAGCAGTTTTGTTAGGTACATGATTACTTCATTGTTTGTAGGAATTATGTTGTTAGTTGATCTAGCACTGGTGGCATATCTTGACTTAGAGCAAGGGGCACATTGACTTGAGCACTGGAGAGAAGCGGTCTGTGTTGCAGTTGTATCATCATTGTGGTGAGCTGGTTGATTACGTAGTTCTGCTAAAGTGGGCGTGGGCAGAAAGAGAGGGATGCTTTCTAGGAGGCTCTCATTGCTGCAGCAAGAGGTCTGTTGGGCTTGGGTGATCCAAGTTGATTCTTGAGAAGCGCAAGCATCATTCAGAGGGGTTGCATTTGTGGTTCTGTTTAATGTTGGGCACATTTTTCGTCTTGGAAGAGGTGGAAATTGTGTTGGCGATGCACTGTTGTAACAATGCTGGGGATGATTGTCTTTGTCTGTTCTTATTGCAGTTGTGACAGGGTTAGGTAACTTAGATTCTCTAGGTACATTGTTTGCTGATCTTACCCTTACCTTAGCTTCAGCAAAACTCAGATTTTCTTCTGCAACAAGTAAGCATGCTTTGTTTCAGCTAAATAATGGGGGCATGGTTTGGAGATGGCCGAGTGTGGTCCCACGCAGTTTGGACACGTTGGCATGGCTTCTGTAGAGGAGCATTCTGAGTAAGTATGGCCTTTTTTCCCACAGTGCCCACATGTACTGCTTGTGCTGGTACATTTCTGCCGGGAGTGGCCATACCTGCAGCACTTACCGCACCTAAGGGAGTTGGGTATGAATTTGTCAAATTTGTAGCTACTGTATCCAATTTTTATTTTCTCCGGTGGAGTTGGGTATAGGAATGTAAGCACATAGAGAGGTAAATGAGCTTTGTTAGGGTCTGCAAGCATTTTTCTTACAGTAACTACTTTTAGAGGTTTTAAGTACATAAGCAGGTCCTCCAACGTGTCTCCCACAAATTCAGGGGCCCATATCTTATCATATGAGAGTTGACTGGTCCAGGCAACAGATGCAGAAATTGGAATGTTATCTTGGTTGATGTGGATAGACTTAGCTTTCAGTAGTGTTAGCACTTGTTGGCGCGTTTAGTTGTCATTATTAGACTTCCAGATTTTTTGTGCTCAATTTTATCTACTGTGCCACAGAGGAGGTCTACTGCTTTACCTATTTTGATGGGGTTTATTCTGGCTAGGTTGGATGAGCTAGAAGAGAAATGGATTATTACTTGCCTTGTATTTTCGGGGATATTTTCCAAGTTTACATCCCTGTTCAGGTCCAGGCTGGCTGATTTGTTTGGAGTTTTGTCCTGTTTTCCTTTTCCAGTATTAGTTACCTCCATTGGAACTTGCGCGGATTGTAGTGATTCCTCATCCGAGTCAGATATTGTGCCACTTCCTATGGAGATGAACTCTAGCAGTTCTTCCCCTTGCTCTTCGTAGGTGCTGGCTGAAGCAAGGTTTTTTTGTTGGTCGAAGGTCAGGGACGTGTTCTTCTGCTTTCCTTTTTGTTGAGCTTCTATCTGTTTTTATCGCAGGGGGAGCTGTGGAAGAGATTGGGCTTTTTGCCTTTTTCTTCAAAGCACCTAGGCAAGCTGGTGTTGAGCTTCCCCTACTTTTTCCGATATGCCTGGTCCCGGCTTCAGAGTCGAAACCTCAGCACTCTTCACTTTTTATTTCTGGTTATCACTCAACACTCAGTACGATGGTCACACGTCTTTACGCAACCACTGTCACAAGCGATCTGACGATTATGACGAAACGTTACTATTTGGTCTCCGCGTGACACCGGAAGGCGGCGTCACACGATGACCAAACCGAAGTGCTACGTTCCCAAATTAATTGGGTAGCTTGACAGAATTATGAAGAGCGCTGTCACACGCTTCAGGATTTTGTGATGATCCGTAACCATTTGGTTTATTTACATTCGCTTCAGTCGCTGGCTAGCAACCCTGGAAGATGGATGGCGACACAAGCGTTTCTCAAGTTCGGGACTTCATCACGCTCTATGAAATGACTTTTTTGGTAAAAAGTGTTGAACAACCAAAAGGAAAATGTGAGCTTCGATTTTGGATCGATGTAATGACCAAGGAATTGCGAACATTTGAGTAAAAGAAATGCGATTGGAAGATGCTGATTCCTACAGGTACGAATATAATAAATTCAAAGTTTAATTTATTTATTTTCAGAGTTTTTAATACAGTGCATATTACCAATTCACTGTATGAACTCCGCGTTGCAGGTTTATCGCAGTATTCAAATAAGTATTCTGCTGTAGGCTATGTGCCGCTATCTTTTCAAAGAGGCCTGTACTAAATTCCACAAAATATCCAGCTTTCAAACTTTTTAAACTGTGAAATATGTTTTTATGTACTCTCATTTAAAATGTGCAAATTATCCTGTTTTAGAACTTTTTAAACTGAGCGAATAAATTTTTCATGTTTAATCATTATTTGGTTTCTGCTTAAAATGAAAATTTGCATCTTCAGAAAATCTCTGACTCAATCAAGCACTTAATGTCTTTCTATCGGGGTCACCAGCGCATTGCAATTTTTGGCTTTCCCAGCTTGTGCTGGGAAAAATATCTTTGAAATTGAAAGCCCTTAATTTTGTGAATGAGTGCAAGTATTTATATTTTCCTCAAACCAAAATTTTTAATGTTGAAATATTAGCACCTTTTTCCTTCTGATAATGAGCACGTCTTCAGATTCTCAGAATCCACATTTTATAAAATTTTCAAAGAGGCGTAACTCCAATTTTTCCTATGTCTCTGTCTTAAATGAAACTGTTAGGTTGGTAAAAATAAATCAATTTTGGTAAACAAAACATTCAGCTCTGTAACCTTCGAGACTCGCTCATCACTACTGCTAATGTTAAACAATTTTACTTTCATTTTTGGATTTAAATTTCCCTGCTAATGAGCACCAATCTTAACAGAAATCCAAATGCTACCCAGAACGCAACTTTTACTTTGTTCACAGTTTGAAGTGACCAATTTTTTCCAGGAACTTCGTGAGGATGAGCACCAGCGTCTTCTCCGGGCTACTAGAGAGTCACTCCTATCATCCCAATTGAAAATTAGCGCAGTTGCGCGGAAGATTTTTAGCAGTTTTTCGAATTGATCGCAGTTTTAAGACGAATTTTAGCAGTTCCCTGCAGACAAAATGGAGGGGAGTCAATCCGAACGGCGTTTTCTGGCAGACCTTAAGGGGCTTTCACACCATCAGTTTTTCTGTCAGTCACACTCACACTCATTGACTGTGGTCAAAACACTCGCGTTCACACGTACGTTCTCGTGACTGAAGTGGCGCGCCGCTGACAGGCTCGGCGGTAGTTTACAATGTATTGTCGGGATAGGTTCGCCGCGTCCAAAGCAAGCTTATTCATTAGCTTTGCGATCAAAAAGGGGAATAAACTCCGCAAATAGATATTGGGTTAATGAATGGCTATCTAAACATTCACAAAATGGGAGTTAGAACCAAATTTGCAGGGAGTGAAGGCTAAATGACGAGATTTCGTTCACTAAATATTTGCACATTTCTTTTTCCTTGTCGCAGCATTTGTAAAATTTGGTTACACTAAATCTAACAATTACTACAACTAATCCAAATGTAATAATCTTCTTTACAATAATTTCAAGTCCAGGTAATATTTTCAGCCCGTTCTATACATTTGCATGTACCAGCGTGTAATAGTACAGCTCGTAAATTGAATATTTTTCTTTCAGAATTATATTCATTCTTTTCCTAGCAACAAAGTAAATATATAAATAACTGAAATCTGGCGCACATTTGTTAGAACTGTATGATTGAATGCACGCGTAAATCTGGCATCCGCAAGCAAGTATTTTAAAAATATAATAAGCTTCTCAAATTACTGAGTGATAATATCTAATAATTCATGTGAATGTGACAGCAGTACGGGTAAACTAATAAACGTTTAGATTTATTTCACGAAACATATGCATGCTGAAATTGTATGTTAAGGAGAATTCATGAAAAAAGTTGTATGTGTTATTTTAAAAATGCCGGATAAATCGTTGAAATCGCATTTAGGACCATATATTGAATCTTTTCATTCTAATATACAAAACAATGTGCCTTTGCTGTATTTCATGAGTGAATATTAAATCAGATTGAAAATGTAAATGCCACTGACGCTGCAACAGGACGAATGCATTATGATATGTTTGTAACAAANATGGGAATCGTGCAATTTAGGCTGCCGTGTCCATATAGCTGTGTCGTCAGCATATATGGAGTGTGAGAAGTCTGTTTGGGTGTTGCTGAATAAATCATTTATGTAGATTGTAAACAGAATGGGACTAAGCACAGATCCTTGGGGCAAGCCATATTTTACTGGCTTTGGAGTGAAGGATTTATTGTTTATTTTCACTGTGATTTGTCTGTCTTTGATGAAGTCTTCTATAAATGCAGCCCTATTTCCAGACAAGCCTGCTCCTCTCAGTTTGCACAGTAAGCCCTGGTGCCAGACACTGTCAAAGGCCTTTGATATGTCGAGAAATACAGCAGCACAGGATTGTCCTGTGAGAAAACTTTCTCTGACAGAGCTCTCCAGTCTGGTTATTGCATCCATAGTGCTGTGACCTGCTCTGAATTCACTCTGTGCAGCATCAAAGAAAGAGGTTCTTTCCAGGTAGGCCTGCAATCGCTTAACAATCATTTTTTCAATTATTTTGCATAAACAGTTGGTCAAGGTGATTCGTCGATAAGAGTCGAGGGAGGTTGCAATTTTCCCTGGTTTCAATATGGGTATTACTATTTCTTCACTCCAGTGTTTTGGGAATCCTGTTGTAAAAATGTTATTATAAAATTTTAGCAGGGCACGTAGTTGTTCTGTTTCCAGTTGTTTGAGGAACACAAATGGTATTCGGTCTGCTCCAGGGCAGCTGGAATGAGATGATTTAATGGCTGTCTGTAATTCTGTCATGGTAAATGAGTGGTTGTACCATGGTTGTCCACATCTTTGGAAAGGGGTGATACTCTGTTCTGTTGATCTTTGGAATGTTATAAAATTTACATCATTTGAAATAGCATCTTGCTCTGAAAAGTGTTTTGCGAATGCATTGGCTATCCCTGTTGGGTCAGCTGTCGTTGCATTATTTTCAATATTTATGATTGCCCTTTTTTGGTTACCAGTAGAGAGTGAACGGATTGTATCCAATACCTTTGCATGTGGGGTTTGTGCATTAAGAGAAGTCAGGAATGCAGCCCATGATTCTCTTTTTGCGTCCAAGACTGCTTTTCTGAAGAGAGCTCTCATTTTCTTATATTGGATCCAGTAATCCATGTTGCCTAGGTGGTTGCGGTACCGTGTCAAAGCCCTGTTTTTCTCTCTTTTAGCTGCTGCACATTCTTTATTCCACCAGGGCAGGCGTCTTCTATTTGGTGTATTTGATGTTGTTTTTACATGTTCATTAGCTGCCACAATGAAAGTGTCTATTACTGAGGAGCAGGCATTATCGGGAGTACTGAACGTTGTAGGGATGTGGATGGCCTTCCTGAATGTTTCCCAGTCTGCTGACTTTATTTCCCAGAATAGAGGCCTGTCAGAGCCCCAGTCTGCTGGAGTGCTTAATGTGAGCGGGAAATGGTCACTGATATACGGGTGTGGCATTGGGTGCCAGTGAAACTTAGATGCAATTGATGGTGAGATAATTGATATTTCCAGGTGGCTAAAATTACCACTGCTGGTTAGGAATGTGGGCTCTCCATTATTAAGTAGACCTAAATTTGATGTCTCTAACCATTGATTCAAGAAGTTGCCCCTCATTTCGACCTCTGTAGACCCCCATGAAGGATGGTGGGCATCAGCGTCGTAAATTAAGTATGGCTTTGGAAGCTTACTTACCAGCAAGGGCAATTCTGCAATAAGGATGTCGTTTGATAGATTGGGAGGTATGTAAATGTTGCAGATGGAACAAAAAGTCCAGGGGGGTAGATCTGAGTAGCACATGCCTCCAGAGGGGTTTGGAGTTGTATTGGGTTATGTGGTATGTTAGTGCGGACATGAATGGTTACGACTCCTCCATTTTAGGCAGCTCTGTGTTTACGTACTGCTGGGCAGCCATAACCAGATAGCCTGGTCTCCATGTTGGGTTTCAGGAAAGTTTCTTGTAAACATATCACATCAGCCTGACAATCATTTAGGAGGGTTTTCAAAAATAGCACTCTTGTTTTATAGCTTCTGATATTCCATTGTACAATTTTGATGCTCATTGTGAGGAATTAGCAGAGGAGAGACTAAAATTCTGCATGAATTCATTTATTAGTGTTTCAATATTCAGTACTTGTCCAATTTCTACAAAGCATTCTATCTTTTCAGTCAGTTGGGTGGCCATGCATAATTTCATTAGTATTAGCAGCAGTTTTGTTAGGTACATGATTACTTCATTGTTTGAAGGAATTATGTTGTTAGTTGATCTAGCACTGGTGGCATATCTTGACTTAGAGTAAGGTGCACGTTGACTTGAGCACTGGAGAGAAGCGGTCTGTGTTGCAGTTGTATCATCATTGTGGTGAGCTGGCTGATTTCGTAGATCTGCTGAAGTGGGCGTGGGCAGAGAGAGAGGTATGCTTTCTGGGAGGCTCTCATTGCTGCAGCAAGAGGTCTGTTGGGCTTGGGTGATCCAAGTTGATTCTTGAGAGGCGTAAGCATCATTCAGAGGGGTTGCATTGGTGGTTCTGTTGAAAGTTGGGCACATTTTTCGTCTTGGAATAGGTGGAAATTGTGTTGGCGATGCACTGTTGTAGCTATGCTGGAGATGATTGTCTTTGTCTGTTCTTATTGCAGTTGTGACAGGGTTAGTTAACTTAGATTCTCTAGGTACATTGTTTGCTGATCTTACCCTTGCCCTAGCTTCAGCAAAACTCAGGTTTTCTTCTGCATCAAGTAAGCATGCTTTGTTTTCAGCTAAATAATGGGGGCATAGTTTAGAGATGGCCGAGTGCGATCCCCCACAGTTTGGACACGTTGGCATAGGTTCTATAGAGGAGCATTCTGAGTAAGTATGGCCTTTATTCCCACAGTGCCCACATGTACTGCTTCTGCTAGTACATTTCTGCCGGGAGTGGCCATACCTGCAGCACTTACCGCACCTAAGAGGGCTGGGTATGAATTTGTCAGTTTTGTAGCTACTGTATCCAATTTTTTTCTCTGGTGGAGTTGGGCACAGGAATGTAAGCACATAGAGAGGTAAATGAGCTTTATTAGGGTCTGCAAGCATTTTTCTTATAGCAACTACTCTTAGAGGTTTTAAGTACATAAGCAGGTCCTCCAATGTGTCTCCCACAAATTCACGGGCCCATATCTCACCATATGAGAGTTGACTGGTCCAGGCAACAGATGAAGAAATTGGAATGTTGTCTTGGTTGATGTGGATAGACTTAGATTTCAGTAGTGTTTGAACTTGTTGGCGCGTTTTAGCTGTTATTAATAGACTTCCAGATTTTTTGTGCTCAATTTTATATACTGGGCCACAGAGGAGGTCTACTGCTTTGTCTATTTTGATGGGGTTTTTCCCGGCCAGGTTGGATGAGCTAGGAAAACAATGGATTATTACTTGCCTTGTATTTTCGGGATATTTTCCAAGTTTACATCCCTGTTCAGGTCCAGGCTGGCTGCTTTGTTTGGGGTTTTGTCCTGTTTTCCGTTTCCAATTTTAGTTACCTCCATTGGAACTTGCGCGGATTGTAGTGATTCCTCATCCGAGTCAGATATTATGCCACTTCCTATGGAGATGGACTCTAGCAGTTCTTCCTCTTCGTAGGTGCTGGCTGAAGCGAGGATTTTTGTTGGTCGAAAGTCAGGGTCGTGTTCTTCTGCTTTCCTTTTTGTTGAGCTTCTATCTGTTTTTATCGTTGGGGGAGCTGTGGAAGAGATTGGGCTTTTTGCCTTTTTCTTCCCAGCACCTAGGCAAGCAGGTGTTGAGCTTCCCCTACTTTTTCCGGTATGCCTGGTCCCGGCTTCATAGTCGAAACCCCAGCACTCTTCACTTCTGGTTATCACTTATCACTCACTACGATAGTCACACGTCTTTACAAAGCGACAGTGCAAGCTGACTGCAGGACTGCAATGAACGCCGCCGCCAGTCCGCACAACGGACACTGCGAGGGAAAACATTTTTTGTAAATAATATGTTTTACTAAGAACTGCTCTACAACTAACTGAATTTTAAATGGATTTTNTATTCCAAGACGAAAAATGTGCCAAACCTTAAACAGAACCACCAATGCAACCCCTCTGAATGATGCTTACGCCTTTCAAGAAGTAGAAGCTAACCTATGCCCCCGCGTCAACGATTTTTAAAATTTCGTTGCCACATTTTTGTATATGAAGACATTTCAAGACGTTTAGATCAATGAAATTGTGCTTGCAAATGCTTAGTTTATGACGTTTTTAAATGTGTTCCTTTTGAGATTCTTTGAAACGGAATTTTTAAGTTCCTTGAAAGGCTTAAACTCAATTTTGACCGTGCAAATGTGTACCACTAGGTAAATTGATCATTTACGTGCCGGAATATACAAATTACATTTTAACAATTTTGAAATCTTTTCCGATATAAAGCTTAGAGTCTAAAGGTAACACATTATGGTTCAAGTGTATTCTTTACACTTTTTAAAAAGGTTAAAAAATTATTGATGCAGAAAAGCCGGTTTTTCAATACGACTTGGTCTAGCCTAACCAAACTGACCGCAGCAACCGCACAATCGTAGTTGACGTGTTGAAATGTCTCCAATTACATGAATATGGAAATCAAATTTTTAAAGTCGTGGACGCGTTAAATTCAATATTGACCGTTTCTACCTTCTAGCGCTCATAGTTTTCCGTTTTTAATAGCAAATTGAAATTGTCATGTACTTCCGGCCCACTCAGTATTAGCCAAAACAAACTAAAGTCAAGCGAATTTCGGCTCCGTACTTCCTTCAAATAAAACCCAACTACAGTCACTCTTCATCGCTCAGCTCTCTCTTGTCTGCACCTGGCAGTGTGTGGTGAGCGTATCTGTGATACAGGCGTATTTAGAGCTCAGCTCTCGCTTGTCTGCATCTGGCAGTCTGTGGTGAGCGTATCTGTGATACAGACGTATTTAGAGCTCAGCTCTCTCTTGTCTGCATCTGGCAGTGTATGGTGAGCGTATCTGTGATACAGGCGTATTTAGAGCTCAGCTCTCTCTTGTCTGCATCTGGCAGTTT
>JACJUY010006799.1:0-40391 GCA_014220935.1 Platorchestia sp. MABIK
CTCACTATGTGAGCAGCTGACAGATGAACCAAGGCTGCTTGTAGCCCAGTTGCTAGAAGAAAACGTTTGCACTCCGAGAGAAGTAGCACTGTCACCAGAATGTGGTTGCACACAGAGACTAGACGTTGAACTAGGGCCAGGAACTTGGTTGCCGTCTTCATCCGCAAGAGAATTTGAACACAGGCTGGGATGACCTTGGATATTTATAAGAACCCGAGAAACAATGGCTGTATTACAGATATTTGAAAAAATAGTTCGGAATATGAATCGTTCATAAATTAACTTGCTCAAAATATCAAAACAAGAGACTAAAACACATTCAAAAAATTAAATTCCAGCCAATAAAAAAATGAACTGCTGCAATCTATGATCTAGTTACTCACCTTTCACAAGTCAAAATTTGGTCTATGTTGAGTACTAATTTTAGCAGGCCACCATCAGGTATTTCATCATCGTCAACCTCATAATGCAGGTTGAGTGGAGGACAAAACATCTCCAGCCCACAGGTACTATCACTGGACAGGAGGCCTTTCTCCTTGAACTTTTTAACAGCTGCTGACAACAATTCTACCTTTTCATTTACTTGAATGAGAAGCTTTCGCTCTTGAAATTCAATCACATACTTTAATGCTGCCATTATGCTTCACCTGGAGGAGGAATGAAATGCTGAAAAAATAGGGTATGTTGGCCATTAGCTCTAAGGTACATTTGTAGAGGAAAAGGTAAAATTAAGTTTTAAGATTGAACTTTCTAATGTACATGTAAGCAGGGTAGTGAATTGAAAAGATTAGATTAGATTATTAGTTAGTTTAAGCCTGTATCCTCAACAAATGAGATCCAAAGAGTGGAAGGAAGAAGGCACCATTTAGTATGGAGTTAAGGAAACGTGGAATCTATGCAGAAAGGGCATAGAAACAATAAGATGAGAAAGAAGTTCATGAAACAAGATCAAAGTTGAAGAAGAAAGTAGTAGGGGCTGAAAAACAGAACAGCAGTGAACCGAATGAAAGTTGGTCCGTAACAAAACAAAAAAAAACCATGTTATTTTAAGAAAAAGAAAGCCTACCTAACCTTTAGCTCGGGCCCAAACATAGTCCCCCTGGGAGCGCTAATTCCAATAGATACAATAGTTGTATCCCCCTGAGGGGAGTGAAGTGAAAATTGGCAAACTAACATGTCAGTAACAACAAAGCAAAGAGCCATTAAAATATAAGATGCTTTCTATTTCAAAGAATTTTGAGTCATTATTTTCAAATGTTACTACAACACCTCCTCTTTCATTTGTTAAACCTTGGTAAATCATTGACTTAGCTATTGTTCCTGAAGGAATACCATGAGCAACATTGGAGACTAGTTCATTTACAGTCTCATCCATGTCAGTAATATTCACTTCTTTGGATGAATTTGGGAACTGAAGCCTTTCAGCTTGAAAATAATCCTCACACATGTTGTGCAAACACCACATGAACTGATGGTGGAATGCAATTGTCTTTCATGAANCCAACCCCTATTATTAGGGTAGTTTGTCATGAGGCTATTACGCTCGAATTTTGTTTACAATTCTATCTGTCGCGTTAGCACCTTGAGAAGGGTAGTTTGTTCAGGGTGTTATGTATTTGCTGTGAGCATAAAATCTCTCCGCTAATCTCTGCAGTATTAATACCTATCCTCGTGAGGACATCCCATCAATTCAGACACGCGCAGAAAAGCGTGCTGTGTAAGTGGTATACCTTCACATTGGTGAGTACCATTTTTGTTTTAGTATATGTAACGTGGATTCTTCGTTATTCAAATTTTCGAGTATTTTGTTTGCCTATATTTGTGTATTTTATGATTTAAGGGAGGTACGCCAAGCCCCTCCATTCCGAGAACTCGGTCTCCTTGTTAATGTAAATTAATGAGGGGTAGGACCGAACATCATCTCGTGACAAGACTAGTTCACTTACAGTCTCATCCATGTCAGTAATATTCACTTCTTTGGATGAATTTGGGAACTGAAGCCTTTCAGCTTGAAGATAATCCTCACACATGTTGTGCAAACACCACATGAACTGATGGTGGAATGCAATTGTCTTTCATGAATTTCTGTAGTTTTCAGACCTAGAGATAATTGACTTCAGGAAATCCTGTTTTCCTTCAAATCTGAATGTAGATTGGTTTAGTAGGGGACCAAATGTTAGGTATTGACTAGCATAGTGAACAAGATAGTGAGCTTTGGGTTTGACTGATAATTCAGGATTTAAAGAAAAATATTCCTGAAGATATTCAGAAATTAGTGCGCCCATATGAAGAATTTGTCCGACATTAAGTGATGGGGCTAAAATGAAGTCTAAAAGTTTTAAGAAGTCAAGATAGCATTTCCAGTAAAGATCACTCTCTGGAATTTTTCCAGCAACAAACAATGGAAGCATTCTAACCAAATTTAACATCTGAGCACCAGTTTGTTTTATTTCCAGATTTCCGGTTTGATCTTTCGTGATTGAAGTAGGTTTATTTCTCTTTTCTCTCCCTGAATAAGGAAAGTTGCACATTTGATCATTTAGAAATCTTAGGTCAAAGTATTTTGAAAGAAGACAATGGAGCAATGTAGCTTTCAAGAGGTCAATGCAAAATCCTTCAAATAAATCATGAGTAATGTCAGAGGGTGATCCCCAACATACATGAAATTGGTCTAGCGCATTTAGAGCAGAGTTAATTTTGGTTCCATATGTTGTACGCATTTCTGAATTTTTTTCCAACAATTGCCACAGCTTCATTGTAACTAAGAATAGTTCTTTTCTCAAAGTGATCCCCCAAAAAACTTTCTTTGCCCTTTTCTTTAGTGGCAGTGCAGAATCTGCAGATGCGAAGTGAAGAAAAACTTTCCACAAAACCTCCAATTTGATGAGCTGCCATATTATCACTGATAAGCATGAAAATAGTTCAACAAAATGAAACTTCCCTGATGATGTATGCACTGATATTCCTTGACTTCTATAATTCTCATTTCCTCAATAAACTTTTGCAGGATAGTGTGAAAACCATATTTTTTTATGTTGGTGCTTTTTGTCAAACAGAATTTGAATGGTAAATAATTTGCTTCGGAGATTAGCAGGGATGTTGCCAAGCACCTAGTAGAGGGCACAAATTTTGTTTTCTTTTGTGGCAGTTCCCAATGGATTAATTATCTGGAAATCATATATAGCTGAAAATAGAGGCAATTTTTAGCTAAAAGGAAAGGACTTGACACACACCAATTACTCTCTTTAAAGCTATTGATGTATCTCTTAGGGTGCCTGCACACCAAAAGACTGAAAGCAAGAAAGCAAGTGAGAAAGAAAGATGTCAAGCGAGATCTATCACACACCACAAGATAGCCAGTTGGCTCCTAAATGTCATGGAGAGAGGTCTATAACAAAAACAGGAGGTACACGCACGTGTTTGTATCGTTGAATTTCATTCCTACTTCATCCCATTGCTTTAAAACATGTAATCTGTCACTGTGCTTTGGATCTTTTGAGTTCAAAAGGCACAGTACAGCATAAACTTTGGATATAAGGAGTTCAGTCTATGCTGAAAGAATTGAGCAGCACACCTCCCTCGTCGAGATCTCACTGCACACTGCCAGAGGCTTCCCGCTGCAGCTTTCGAGCGTGAAACCATCTTGAAGTCGCTTTCTCGCTTCAGCCAATCATCAGTCTTTCTCGCTCGCTCGCTTGCTTGCTTGCAGTGTGTGCACTCCTATAGGAATCCATGTTAATCAATTCAAGCTCGCTTGCTTTCTTGCTTGAAATCTTTTGGTGTGCAGGCACCCTTAGTCGGGATTGGTTCTCCCATCACGTGGTTGTGAACATCTGCATGCTTTAAAAGAACTTTCAGATTTTCTAGATGAGTACATACATGACAGAGTTGCCTTCACCCAGGTCAACTTCATTGGGTGCTACAAATCCTTTTTTCATGAACATTTTTCTTTGCTTGTGTACACTATTGTTTGCATTAATGTTTGCTTTCAGTTGCAATATAGGGTGAAGTATGTTCACTTTCTTATCAGCAGGGATATTACTAGTATCCATGATATCACTTGTCATTTTTATGCAGTTTTCAACAATTGATTCAAATTCTTGAACAATAACTTCAGACGTTTTTTTCAGCAACCCCTTGTTTTCCTCTGATATACAGAAGATTTTTTGTTATTTCAAAAATTTCAGAATTTTCTTCCACCTCATTATCAGGAACACAGTCCAATCCACTGGGCGACTCATTGCCACTAGTAATTGTAGTGACATCATCCGAAGCCATAGTTTGAAAAGCTTGAGCCCTGTTTCTAACATTTAGGGCATGTTACCTAAATACATATTTTCTCAATGATGAAACATTGGAGTAGGTGTTCAGACAGAGGTCAATGCCACATCTGACATTGGAGTTAGGAAGGTGAGCATGTTTTGTGGAATAATGCCTGAACAACAGAGACATGAATCGTGTCTCATATGCACAAAGGCAGAAACTTAAGCAATCCATTTATAATTAGGAAATTTCTTAGAGCCAATTCAGAAGCAAATTTCAATAGAAGTTTCTTTTTTGTTCAAAAATTTTGAAAGAAATACAATTTTAAAGACAATTTTATTATTATTATTTGATCATTATTGAAAGAAATACAATTTTAAAAACATTTTTATTATTATTATTTGATCATTATTGAAACTATTATTTTTATTATTATTATTATTATTATTATTGCCAATAAAACATAGGCAGCATGAAACATTGATCAAGATACACACAAACTGCATTCTCAATCACAGCGATTAAACTCTCGCAAACGTACAGAATTTTCAGCAATTTTATCCAAAGTAACAATCCATACACACTATATTATAAATAGTATAAGAGCTCAACACACCAGAAATAAAAATAGTAGCAGGAAATTATTATATGATCTCTAGATTGAACATGCATAGGACTAATAGCACAACTCAAAACATGATGAGTAATAGTGTTAGGTTTAGTTGAGCATCAGCTTATATGGTATTTTTAGCTTATTCAATACTTTTAATGATCAGCTGTTTTTCCTACATTTTTATGTTTCCTTCCAATGCAAGTTACCCATCTGAAGCATGCACAATAATTCAAATAGGCACTTGTGGGTTATCTGTTACCACTTTTAATTTATGATTACCTTTTGATGTTGAGAATAGATTAAGTTAGGTGAGCTTAATTAAATTGTTTACATTTTTAATGTTTTAAAGAACGTCCCAGATATTATATTTTGCAAATAAATTGGGTCAGAAGAAAGGAATATAAACCAACAAGGATGCCTTCTCACATGAATAATCCATTCATACTGTCAAGATCATCAATTCAATATTCATAAAACAATTACATTTGCAACTTTTTTCCCAAACATAACTTTTTTCCCTAAACAAATGGTGACAGATAACCCACAAGTACCTGCAAATATAATGCTGTCTCATGATCGTGTTACTTGGCAACATGAGGCACAATCAACACTGCAGAGCTAGTTGAAATTGATTCATGGTTGAGAAGCTTTCTGATCAAACTTTTGCACATTAATTTATTCTGCAAACAGTTATTAGATAATTCAAAATATGCTAAGAAATACACAATTTCATTATTTTCAGCACGACCTAGTTTAATTAATGTGACTCATTCTTTTAATAGGGTTGCCCTAAAAAAGGGTAGATTGTTCAACAAGTTCAACTACTAAATTGGTAAAAATTCAAAAACATTTTGAGAAACTTTATTATAATGAAACTTGGCATATTTATATACTTAACCTCTTTTCAAGGCACAAGTTTGCTCCCAGTGGCATGCTGCTATTGCCTGCATAATTATTGCTGCATATTATCTGAAGTCTCTGAAATAAAATAACTGCATGCTCCTTTTTGTTGTAATCTAATTCGATACATGATCTTCAATGCATTAGCTTAGTAATGTATTGTGTTTGCGGAGCACTTTTTGGTGTGGCATTATAGGATCAGATATACGCACTTCTGCTTCTAAAATTTTCAGAGTAATTACCGATCTGTGCTGAAATTAGCACGTTTATAAAAATATTTCAATCCACCAAATCAACAATATTCATTAAACGATTCATTAAAATGCTTCATCACGATTTTGACGATGACAACTTGTTCCAGAAGCAAACGAGCGTAACGCAGATTACAAGCTCACTGTTTGAAAAAAAATACCTTCCACAGTCTTGTGTGTAAACATAAACAAACACTAGTATTACACAGAAATTCATATTTCGCCTACTTAAAAATGAACTACATGTTAAAGAATCCACCAGTTATTAAAGAACACGTCTCACAAATACAACTCCAGCGCTGCGCACATCACTCCACCATTTTTCCCGCGGGACTAATGCGTATTAATACAACACAGCACAACACACTGAACACGGTAACAAAGCTCCAAGCTTTCCGCAAAGCAATTTAATTCTCTGCATCGATTTCATTTTTGCATAATTAGACAAGAAGTTGCCATTAAATAATGTGCTTAAGTACCAACAGTATACTTCTACACTATTTGGCAAATATTTTGTTATCGTACTTATCACATTGTGTTTGCGTACGAACGAACGAACAACACCTTGCTTTGAGACACATAGCGCTCATCGAAAAGTCGCACTTCCGATGAAACATCTGCTCTCTCTTTGCGTTGTTTTGGCTCCCTATGAGACACCTGAACAGCCATGAGACACTCAGAGGGGCCAAAATTTCTCTCAGTGTAGGAGGAGGTTACCACGAAATTCACTATTCATGAGTTTCAGAGTTCGATGCGACACACGTGTATTTTTTCAGTTTTTCATCGTCTGAACGATCATTACTCGTGTCGGGGTTACCTGCAATTTTTTCACTGTGTGATGATTTCCGTCAATCATTTTTGAAAATTATAAGGTAGATTGTTTTTTACTGAGCTCTTCTTTGAGCTTCAATTTCTCAACTACTGTCAAAGCTTATTTGCGACCCTACTTGCGTGTGAAGGAACAGTCTGATTCCCGTGACATTGCACCAAAATAATCATCATAATCATAATAATCTTCACAATTGCACGCGACTCAGGCTTACGTCATAGGATAGACTGTCCGTCCATGAACAAAGTTTCCTTGAACGCAAGATCGTTGTCTCAGGTGTCACGTAGTGCATTGTGCCCAGGACGTCAAACTTCTGAAAGTGAACCAAACGTTCAAGATAAAAGAAACAGAAGCATTTAGTTTGAATTGTTTTTGATGTTGGGTGTAAAGACCAATATTCGTGTGTCAACAGATGTGCCAAAATACCAGTGTGATAATTTAGAGTATGACACACACAGGTATTAGTTTATAGTATAACACACAGGTATTAGTTTATAGTATAACACACACAGGTGTTTGTTTATAGTATAACACACAGAGGTATTAGTTTATAGTATAACACACACAGGTATAACACACTGCTTTACATTGACGATGCTAAGAGCAAGAATAAATTATTTCTAGGGACTTTGCTGTCTCACAATGGAAAATTTTCTAGCTCAGTTAGGAGCAATAGTAAGAATTGGTAGATTTCATACTTAATTCAAAGTGAAAGGTAAACGGAGAAGGGTATGGGCTAAGCCGTGAAAAGGCTTTAAATTATTTGACCACACATTACAGTGGCTTGATCCCCCGGCTTGGTCACCTATTACTACGACTAAAGCCTGTGACACACCTTGCATTACGTCAATGCTACTTGTCGCCGACGTGGTGTCGCACAAACACCGCTGCTGACAGACGGGCTTCTGCACGAGCGCGCGGTGTCGCGGCAGTCAGTTGCCAACAAGCCTTGAGAGGAGGAGAATGTCAGACGATATTGTGCTGTGCGAAGAAGCTGCGCTCGGCTCATCGCAGAGCGCGTCAGCGGGACGATACCATGCTCAATGCCTGCTTGTCTCACACTTACTCTGCCGTGCCACAGCAAGGTTGCCAGATAGCATCATGAATTTTAGGCAAAATTTTACCAAGAAAAAGGCCAAATTTATTTAGAGGTAAGCTAATATATCAGGTAGATACCCTGAAAGTATCATAATTTTATTTGTCATTAAAATTTTGAAATAGAGAGGAAAAATAGACCTAACTCACACTATTTTTCAAGGAATAACAAATTCTTTTGACTCTTCATCCTCAGCAGAAGTTAGAGAGGTAGAAGCAGCGCTAGAGAGCTAGGTCCTTGATTTTCGTTTGACATAAGATGCTCGATTTGAAATTAGCTTGCATTCTTGAGGCCACTTTGAAGTCCTTACAACATAGAGAACTATTACTGAGATGTACTCGGATTCGCATTTTCTCATATAACTTTCTAGTTCGTAATCTAATGTTGGACTGCAAATATTGGACCAAAACTGCATAGTGTCTTTTGGAATCACACCACCGTCAAAATGCCCTCCTTCTTCGAGCTTATGATACTAATTTTTCGGTACTGCGGCTCACTAATGTTGATACAATCCTGAGCTAAATGCAACCTATGCAAATCTGCAAACTCTCCTTTGATTACTTGATTTGATATTCGCAAGGGATTTAATAATATTCAGCAGGATCTAACTGATCCTGTTACTACTCTGCGTTCGACTGTCACGTTTCGGTTTTACGCCTCGTGCGCCACAAACATGGAAAATGACAAAAAAGCCAGAAAAAAGGCCAAACTTAAAATCTCGAAGCCAAACGCTTTCAAAAAAGGCCAAATTTGTGATATTTGGCCCTAAAAAGGCCAATATGGCAACCCTGTGCCACAGGCCGTGCGCTGTCGGCCTGCGACAGCAATCGGGCTAGCTGGACTTTCTGCTCCTGATGCGGCATCATGCTGCCGAGCGGTCAGAGAGCTCTGGGCAACTCGTCGATGCGGCATGAAACACGCGAAGTTGCAAGGTGTGTCACGGGCTTAAGCCACACAATAAAATGGAATGACCACCCACCATAGGGACTTAATCATTGATTTTAAAAATCTGACATAACTGTTACGTCTTCGTAACGTAAAAAAATAATCCCATGGCATGGATATCGAAATGTCATTTTACACTAACAGCAAAAGAAGACGTGTAGTTGTTCAGCTTATTTAGTCGTTTTTATTTTGCCGAAGTATCGAAGTATTGGAATTACATGCGAGCACGGTCATACAATATTCTACCCCAGAAAAATATGAATCGATCGAGGAGATAACTTCAGACCGAACTAGCAAAATTTTGATGGTATGGTCATTAAAAATCTAATTCAATTTTTCTATCGTTTTCTAATGTGCACGAATTTTGGTACATTTTGTAACGTATCCGTAATTAGCGCTAGAAACAGTTCTGTTCCCAGCTTATCGTAAAGATACCTGTGTGTGTGTGTGTTATACTATAGACTAATACCTGTGTGTGTTATACTATAAACTAACACCTGTGTGTGTTATACAACAAACTAATACCTGTGTGTTATACTATAATTAATCACACTGGTTACTCATTATTTACATTTCCTCCTGCACATCCTGCAGAGCTATTTTCAGAAATCTTTGCGATCTTATGAGGAAATATTTGTCCACATTCCTTCTCGCCCTATCACATCCAAGCGGCGGATTTTTTATGAAAGTCAACGCTACGAGTAAACGTGCAATACGATACTTCAAACATCGAGTAAGGTTGCGTGTTGTTGCTAGCTGCCGCCATTTTAAGGACATTATTATCAGTACTGATTCTGTTGGATAATTCTGCTTTCTTTAATATGAGAACATTCCTTCTCTATGCTACCGAAATATCTCCCTTCTAAACATTGCACAATAGGTTCTGCCGCATCTTGAGTTAACATGATTACCATCGTATATTTAATGTCCGAACTTTTTATGTCTTATAGTAACGTTCTACTCGTGTCCTAACTAATATTTTTGTCTAGACATGTTTACTCAACACATTTTCTGCAATGGGTTAAGCGGAAGTTCAATATTCAATTCAAATGTAAAGCCAATTGTAATGCGCAATTCTTAAAAGAGCAAACATTAAGTGCATCGTGTCTTCATTTAGCTTTCATTAAGTATTTATTAAAATTGAGTTAGTGACTGCAGGTCGGTCAGCAGCACTATGAAAATCCCTTCACTCAGTGATCACCGGAGGGTTCCTTCGCAGGAAACGCGTGAATAATTCTCAGAGTTCTGGAAATGACAGTGCAATACCGATTCATTGCCCATCTCTTCCTAATGACCTAAGTTCACTCAAATTAAAGTTAAGTTCACATACAGACTCACCCTCGCCAGGAGGTTGGCAGGCTTGCCAGTCCACGACCCGTTGTCCAGCTTCACTCCTCACCAGGGGTCGATCTTGGTCTCGAAACTGCATGACGAGGAAGCCGGAATGTTTTGGTTTTTGTTTGCATGAACACAATTTTAATTCTGCAAACATTAAAAATTAGGAATTAGAATCATTCTTAAAATCTTAGGTCGTGATTTGAGTGAAGCGGCATTTATTGCAAGTTCTCTCTGTTCATGACTGGCGGACAGTTCTGAATAGCAATGTAATTCCTTGACAGCAGAGTGTCCAATTGAGATGATATTCCAATTGATTTCATTTTACTTAACTGCTTCTAACCATTGCTGTTCTGATTTCCGACGAATACCTTGAATAATTGAAGTTCATCTTGTATTGAATTAGTTTACCAATGTCGGGTCAAGCAATCATGCAGCCAATGAAGACGGAACGGAGTTTCAAGATAAATAAACGAGCATTTTCTCAATTCTAAGAACAATTACAGCGAAAATAAATTTCCTTTCATCGTAGGTAAGAGAAAAATTGAGCAAGCAACCTACTGGAAGGTGAAAGACAAACATCTAACTAGACTGGCAAGCAGGCCCCTAACTGGCAAACATTAACCTGACTGAGCACACCCTCCTGCGTGCACAACACTCTTGGCTAATAAAATCAAACATCAGCTTATCGAACTCGAAAAAATTTATTGGGATGAAAAACTTATATATACTGAATTAAAGGGAATTTAAACATTGTTGTAAAAAGGAAAGCTGTCATAATTAAATCTCTCTACATTTGTTATTAATAAATGATTCATTTTGAGCCTGCAATTTATTGCAGCTTTTAATTCAAGATCGGAACGTCAGAATTGTTGGAACCTATTTTGATTTTTTGATGTTTCTGGAAGGAAGTTCAAAGGGAAACGCATTTTTCTATTTTTTTGGTTCACGTTTGAAAAGCTACAACAAAACACTGACCACGCCCCGAGCTGGTGGAACGCCACTTTCAGCACGTCCATAACGACCCCCGTGGAATATAGTAGTTGCCGTCCACGTTCGAGTACGGCCAAAACTGGGAAAAATAAATTAGTTGATATTTGATAAAAGTTTCCTGATTATTTCGTGATCGAGACTAAAATAACTATATATTTAACTTATTTTTTATGTATGCTCTATTTATAGGCATGCAATGGAGTGGTGCACATGTGCGCCTCATTGAAATTGCGTTATCGCGGTACAGTTGTCTTAAAAAAATATTCCTGTCATTAAAAATTTGTTTTAATCCTTCGTAATGTTTTTATCTGACTTCTATAATGTAGTCTTCAACTACATCATCCTAGTGAAGCACAATTGTTTGATTCTTAAATATACAATACCTATTACCTAATGCTGTCATTGAAATCTAGTCATTGCTGGTTCTTATACATAAATATGATACATACGAGTAAGAAGTATAATTTTCATACAGGACTGATAATGCATAATTTAAAAAGTATGTTAAAGTAGTTAAAAAGTATGAATCAGTCATTGAAAAGTTAAAAAGTATGAATCAGTCATTGAAAGCATCGTAAATCCATTCTATTTGTTCCTGTCTCGCTCAAAATCCCTTCAATACATACACAGAAAATAGAAACTACATATCCATGAATGTGTTGCAAGTTACTTGCAGGGCAGATGCAATACAATTTACTCACATACAGAGTGGCAACTTTGTATGCTCTTAACGTGTCTATATTCTATACCAGTGGTTCCCTATAACCATATTTTCTAGTCTTTAGGTTATGATCTGATGTATTGATTGATCATGCTTAGTTTTTGTCGAAACCTCGCGTTGTGCTGTGACCATAAAGACTTGTTGTCTTTAGGTCACTCATGATAATATGATAATAACTAGTCTTTGCCAAAAGCTAAAGTTATGATCTAATCCCTAAAGACTTTTTGTCTGTAGGTTATGCTATCACTATTGATAATGGAATTTTACATATCTTAATCTTACGTTAATAACTGGAATACTAGTTGATTTTTCTAGCAATACGTAGTACTTATGTACTTCGGATTGGTCTTTTTTTGTTTACTTTTTAGTCTTTAGGTTAAGTTAACATGTACAGGGTGGTGCATAAGTAACGCACCATTTAAAAAAATTAATAATAAATAAGCTATGAAAGGTATAACGATAGGGTTAATAATTGAAGGGTAAAAAGCTTAAGTAGGACAAGCGCAGATTTCTCGATTTTTTCGAAAACATCCAACAACTATGCTAAGCATCAGAACCTACTTCAAACGAAAGGCCATGTTCTTAAATCGGTGTTGAAACGTAGTAGGATAAGCGCATCGTTTGCTATTTTCTATTCGCAGCCACTTGAATAGAAAACGAGTTTTTGATGGCATCCTCAATTAAATCATTCAGCTAGTATCTGAGCTCATATAGATCTGAATTTATAACGTGAAAAGTTTTCATTCTTGTTATTTCACTGCTATAGCTCACGTATGAATATCAATGATTATGTATTGCACGATTTTTGTTCATGGAGTGATGAAACCTCATTTTGTTACTTGCATTATCAATCATTTGTGTTACATTAGCTAAAATTGTTTACTCAATATTCAAAACTAACTGCTTTTGCGCCTGAAGTACAGACTGGCGAACATATAAATACTTATACTCCTCAAACCTGTTATCGGAACTAGCTTCATCAGCGCAACTTTCCCACACGACCGAAGTTCTCTGTTTTCTATTACCACAGCAATTTTTGTTCTAACAACAAAAACAGATTGCATAGTGTCATATTTTCCCAACAACTTTCAAACTATCACGAACAATATTATTCATAATTAATTCTCAGCGCAATAATATTGCCATGACACTACCCGCAGTAAAGTACGTGTAACAGGTGGTGTGCTACATGAATCACCATTGTTGCTCATAGCGGTCAATGTGTTTAAATCAATCAATGACTTAACTTAGTTACAGAGACCTAATGGTACGCATAAGGCTTGAAAATAATTGGTTATAAGTTTTATGATGTTCATTAATTTGTGAATTGAAAGTTTAATCAATTCAATATCTTAAGTGCGCTAAGTTTTGAAACTTTCTATACACGAAAAATGCAATACGTTAGGTCGGACCGATTTTTTCTTACTTATAATAAAACACCTTTGAGTGATAGCGATCGATGCATGGCTTGGAATCAATGTCTTGTCAAGCTGCGCGATTTCCTTGGACCGTGTTGCGCATAATGTCTCAACTTTGGCGGCAATCACCAGACCAGTCTGGTGTCAGTCGTCGTGAGCAATGGACGTGTGTGCAAGATCCTCTAGAGGTTATAAAATCCTCAAACTTCCATTGGAACAGCGTTCTAAAGTTACACGTCGGTTGTTTGGAGGTAAGTAACGAATGTGTCTCTGTTAAAATAGAATGCATTGTATCACAAATTTTTTTTCGCACAATGACGTAATTAACATCAGATAGGTAGATTCGCATTTTTTTCCTGCTTTGTGGAAATCCAACCATTTTGCAAGTAAATTACGTTTATTTCTTAGAAAGTTTCGTCATTTTAGAAGTCGAAATGAATGTGAATCTATCCCACATTATTTACGTCACAAATCATTTTTTTTAAGTCGATGCTCACGAGCAGGCAGTGCCGCATAGACGTATGTACGAACGCGTCGTAGAAGTTTTGAAGTTAGTAAGCATAGTAATTTGTTTCGTTTGCTTGAGAGTACAATCATCTTTCAGAAAATTTTGCCGTAATCTGATCACGTAATTTTAGCTGTTACATTCAATTAAGTTTCAATCATCCATCATTCAGGTCGAGTAATGGGAAACCTAATCATTCTTATTCCTACCACGACGCGCCCGGGCTCACCCACGTCAACCTCGCACATTTACATGAACGTGTGTTGCAGCGTCCGTGTGCGTGGAGGGACCGTCATGTGCACTGTCCAGAGTTTATCTCATTGCCAGAAGTCGCTGTATCGCCTAACTATAATGAATTACCAGATGTCGTAATGCAGTTAGGTTTTGCACTTGCTTAGAAAACAGTGTCCGTCGTGATTTCGAAAAGGCTTTGTTCAGTGCGAGCTTATATGCAATATGGAAGGAGTTAAATTACCAGATAGCTTTAAATTCGTGCATCTACTGGAAAAGGAAAAAGATGGGGAAAATTAAAAATGAGTAAAAAGGAAAAGAAATTCATCATCTTATATATTTAAGCATGTACCAAATGCTGAAAGTCTTTAATTCTCATAGTATGCAGTAATAATTTCAAAAAAATTGTGCTCTCATACTTTTCTTAAACGTATTTGTTTGCTGGTTGGCTCAGTAATAAAGCGATTGAAACTAAATTAGCAATAAATAATGAAAGTTACGATAAATAAGAATTAATAATAAACAACGATGAAATAAATGAATATTGAAATAACGACATGTAAGTGTCTTTAATTAATAAAATGCTTTTCGTATTATAGTTGTCACGCAGAGACAGGAAAAGTTAACTAACTTTGTAGTACTAAATAATGTGGCAAGCAATAATATTCATTAAAAAATATCTCATTATCGTCAGCGCCAATGAAATGAATTTGGGATTGATGAAGTATTATACTTGTATGTCAAATGAAAGGTGAAGGAGTGTGAACAGAGGATGTACACAATTTCCTGACGTGAACGTAAAAGGTGTAATATTTGTGATGAAATACATCCCATTTTTACTTGGTGTGTGAACGTCAAGCTTCATCACCAATGAGAGCGTGAAGATTCCTTTATTTTGCCCTTTGCGACTAAAATAGTAATATATTAAACGAGAGGGAAGTGACAAGTAAATATACTGATATGAGCACATGAAATATTTTACTAAAATTTCTAAGTAAAATAATCGAATTCATTTGGCGTAAATACGCATGAAAGGCAACTTTCAAAACGCTTCAGCACTAGAATATTTTTCATTCAATTGAAATGAAACACTTGGTAGTTGCTCGAATTAACAAGTTTATAATAGAAACTAAATGAGATTTGCATTGTTAACAATGCATTGTGACATACGAACGTTGGCCGCTCGGGCGGCCAACGAAGCACAGATGTACGTACGTGTGAACGTATGGCTGAAGCTTTGATTCCAAAGCTCTTAGTTCTAAAGCCTGTACAGTGTACATATTTTTCAAGAAAAACCAGTGCTCAATAATTCTGATAGTTCGTACCCCCCTACAGATAGTAAGTCCATGCATTAGTTTTGTACCATGCTTCAGGGTATTTTGTGTTTATTTTGTTGATGTACTTTTCTATGTGATCTTTTCCCATTTTAGTAATTTTTCCTGTGCCATATTTTACAGATTGATTTTTGACTAAACATGGAGTGGGTATTCGAAAATTTTTAGGACAATAGAATGATCAGTTTTATGAGTGGTTTCTTCTTTCTTAAATTTTAACAAATTCGCAATATAACTTATAAGTAAATTGGCCAAGTGTTTACAGATAATAAAGGCGTATCGTGTTTTTGGATTGCACATCTCTATCCATACAAGTCATCACAGTGCGAATGAAAGAACAGCGATTGTCACGACTGGGTTATTAAGGGGTTAGTGATATTTTTCGTCTCTCTCAGACATCACTTTTTTAGACGCAACTCATCGTATGTGCAACTAAAAAAGCTACACTAGCTTGGAGTTGGGATCCTCACCGAGTAACGAGTCATTCCAAGTCGGATTTTAAGATACATTTGAATTTGATTACATCATTGCCCTTTTCATTCAGATGACAACGCAGTGGATGACCACCAACGACCGCCTATGATGAAGCACTGCCTTCCTGACGAGGAAGAAGACCGTACTATGACCCAGCTCTCATCACAAACTGTCATAAAAGCTCCACCGCCTACATCTCACACCTCTATAATTCCTTCAAAAAACTCTGTGAATTAAGTAAGTTTTAACGCGAATCAATTTCTTAACATTGATGCTGCTAATGCTAATGCTCCTACTGCTAATGATGTTACTGCTAATGGTGCTACTGCTAATTATGTTACTGCTAATGCTGCTACTGCCAATGCTACGCTTGCTAATGCTGCTGCTACCGCTACTAGTACTATTACAATTACTAAAATTATTGGTACTACTATTGCTATTAATATTACTACCGTTATTGTTACTACCGTTGTTGTTACAACCATTACTATTGCTACCTCTACTACCACTACTACTATTACCACTATTATTTTTATTATTATTCCTACTATTATTTCCATTAATACTATTACTACATTTACTTATTTTATCACTATTACGATTAGTGTTATTACTACTCTTAGTACTATTACTACTAATAATATTACTACCAATACCACAACGACTACAACTGCTAGTCGCAATGTTGAGACTTTTACCCCGACTACTGCAGTGAACTGAAACTTGTCGCTGATTTAACAGGGTAACGTTTATTTTAATTTCTGTAAATAAAATTTTGTCGTATAGTATACATACGTTTGATTAACGCAAAACACAAGGTGCACAAAACATACATTAACAAAGGAATTATTTTCAGTTCACTTAATTTCGTAGTCTTCAACACTAAAGAGATTATATAACATTCTTTATTTTTATCTTCTTTGTCTTTATTGACAAACAAAGGTTGGAAAATTTATCTAGAGAACGAAAAAATGGAGTGATCATTAATTTCCCCTAACGATGTTCACTACTGAAAAAGCTAACGATTTGGTCATTTTATTTTTGTTAAAGATTGAATGTTAGCAGTCGGTCAATCTGCTGTGAGCGGATAAGGTCCGTTTTCATTTGATGCTATCAATGCTTCTCTATTCAGATGAAAACGCAGCGGACAGCCCACAACCGCAACCAATGGATCACTGGAGTCCTGGCGATCAAGAAAATTATCGTTTGACGCAGGCTGAGTCACGAACTGTCGCAATGGCACCACTGCAAATCTCATGCACCTCCATCATTCCTTCAAAAGTACTTTGTGAATTAGGTATGTTCTAATGTACATGAATCTCTAAGCATTGAAGTTAAGGAAATATGTTTCAGTTTCAAGTTTTTACCGTTTTCATTAGTGATTTAAAAAAAAAGCCATAACAAGGCCTATGTGTTTTCTTGTATGTGTATGCAGCTGTACTGAAGCACTCAAATCCTACGATTTCGAGTGTAATTTTATTGTTTCGTGCTTGGTACTGATATCATTAGTTTCCCTGGTATACAGTCCACGCAAGTTTAGCCTGACAGATTTTGAGTTCCGCCAGCTGCTCTCAACTTATTCCAACTCCCAAACTGCTTAGATATGTTCCTCATTTGTTCAACCTGCTCTAGTAATGTCTTGATTACTCATTCAGCCTCATACCGTGGTTACCTTGCGCATTTCTTTTTCCTTCTGTGGTCTTTCTCACTACTCACACACATCTCCGGTTTTTAGCAGAAACACAATCCAGCATGTTTCAATAAACGCATGCTGCTGCTTTCACATATTGTTCTTACTATGTCACAAATCATTATGGCTGTATCAACTTCTTTTCCTCCAGCTGAGAATCACGTAAAGTCCGGACTATGCTTAATCAAAACCAAGTATTTTTCGCGCCCATTTCCGTGGCTTATTGCTTATCTAGCAGACTGATCAACTTTGCTGGATCATGTACAAAAACATTTCTTACCACCTTTCATAGCGCCAATGCGTACTTGAAAATAAGTCAGGTCGCAATATATTCATCAAAGTAATGTATTAACAGCTCTTCAAACGATTTTACCTCAGGCCACCGCATATGAACTTGAGTCAGCCATTCAAGTATTAATTTCAGCACTCAACAGATGACTTTTTCTTCTTAACTTCATACACTCTCATGGCCATACGCACTCCATACATGGCCATACATGTACTTTCTCTTACTTGAACTTCGTCGACACTCCTGTCCTCTTCCTCCTCAGGGGGATACAAATATTGTACCTATGGGAATAAGCACTCCCAGGGGGACAATGTAAGGGCCCGAGCTGAGAGTTAGGTAGGCCTTCTTTTTGTTGAAATAAAAGGCTTTTGTTATGTTAAGAACCATCTTTTTTCGGTTTACTACTGTCTTTTTTCTTCAGCACCTACTACTTTCACCTTCAACTTTGATCTTGTTTCATGAACTTCTTTCTCATCTTACAGTTTCTATGCCCTTTCTGCATAGATTTCGCGTTTCCTAAACTCCATACTAAATGGTGACTCCTTCCTTCCTCTCTTTGGATCGCCTTTGTTGCGGATAGGGAGGCTTTAACTAATAATCTAATCTAATCCTGTCCTCTTCACACACAACATTCATTCATAGAATTCCCATTTAGCGCAAATTTCATCTTTTCTTCTCCAGCTTTTCTACTTCAAGAAATTATTCTAGTTCGACACGACTGTCTCATATAGCTTGAGCACTAATTTTTCATTTTATCGTAGTGACTGTAATTCAATTTACACCTTTTTCTCAACATGACGCTGATGTTGGTCGCAATTTATCTAATTGACAAACAGTAAATGAATAAACATGATTATCAATTTTATGAAATATTTATCCCGTTTTGGACGCAAACATTTACGTATAAAATCTGCTGAACCATCCATGATAGCAGACTTTGTGTACTTACCAGGCACCAGGCAAACTCATACTCCATCGTTATGAGTGAGTCACAGACTTCATTCTAACTCGGTCAACTTTCGCCTCTCAAACAATATTTTAATTTGCGATCAGTTTTGTCGCACCCATTGCACCTACGCACATTCAGTGTGTCCCTTTTTTGACAGCTCGTCCACTCGTAAGAACAGAAGTAATGTGGGGAAAATTTTTCGTCTTGTCGCCTCGTTGTTTTCGATGACTCAGACACTACAAAAGAGATTTTCTTACCCCACGAGTCACACATTACTAACAGCAGCCAATGAAGCCCTGGAGCCGTAATGGTTAATTCACTGTTCTATTTGTTAATTTATCTGACTTTCTGTTTCAGCATAAATTTGTTTCTCACGTTGTTTTTAATTTAAGATTTTTTACTTTTTACATTCAGATGATACCGAAGTGGGTCAAATATCGCCGCAGACGTTTGGGGTTGCATTTTTGACGATGCAGAATATTTGGCTAGCGCACCCTCTGCCCCTTCCGCTGTTGGTCCATTGGAAAGACTGGACGCTTCCATCAGTCCGTCCGAAACACTCTATAAAATAGGTATGCTTTTGCGATAAACACTTCGCTGCGCCCATCACTGCAGTGTAAAATAGCACTCCTCAGTTTTGAATGACATTTCATTTTTAGAAATAAGCTAAGTTTTTTCAGGATTTAAATTCTTATAACTATCTCATTTTATCCTAAATATGTGAGTGCGTTTCGTTCACAAGACAATATTTTAAAATGAACGTAATTATGGTATTCAGATGGAATAATTTTACCCCACTCTTTAAGGAAAGAGGATACATTTTCCATAGTTTTATGTTGAGAATTAGTTTTTATTACACTAATATTTTGTTCTCTATGAACACCAATTTTTTCTGTCAAGTTCAAAATATTGCCAGAGGCTTAAAGATTCTTGATTTTGAGGCCATTTTCTTTATTTGAAGCTTAAAATTGTTTGTTTTTACCGCAACAGGCTTTATGATACTTTCGAGAGCGTGTATGCTTTCGTCTGATGTAAATATACTGGAAAGGCTAATTCATTAGGGTATGAGATAGGCGTAAACCATGGAAATAACAAGCTGCGGCGTGAGTATGTGGTGAGCTATGAATAAGGTTCCAAGGAGGAGGAACGTAACATTCAGTAAGGATGCGTTAAAAGGAGGTTGAGTTCTTTTTCGTACTTGAAAATAAGTCAGGTCGCAAACCTTGATTGGAGTATAAGTACAGAAATGAGGCAGAAAAGCGTATACAAATTTGGGAGGATTGAAGCTGTTGTACGGAATTAATTATTTGTTATGAATTCTAAAAGGAGGTTCGACGAGTGTGATGAAACAAATTGTAACCTACGATGCGTTGCAAATGGTGATTAAATTTGGGGTATTTGTGCGAAAAGTTTCATCAGTCTCAAATGAAGACGTTTATATTAGAAACCCAGGAAGATTTGAGCTCTACAAATTATGAAATCTTACAGCTGTCAGGAAAAAAGATCGGATTTTATAAAGCAGTTTGAATATGAAGACTGAACAGCAAGGAAGAATCTAGGCACTGCATTGAAAACATATAATAGGCAGACCAAAGTTTGGAGTGGACAGACTATAAGTGTATGATAAACATGGTGGGTTTGGATAGTGTTTAGCGGCACACGTTCTAACAAGTTTAGAGACCCTGTGCCCACACTTCATCGTATTTTTGAATCGATTAAAGTCTTTATGTACTGATCTGTTCTATACTTGTCATTCTCAAATTGCAATAAATTCTTTGATTTTCAGGTCATCGAAAGGGGCCAACGATTGTTTCCAGCGCGCAGTCAGCAGTCGCATCGACATCCGGAACGACTGTAGCGACATATTCGTCTGTCGCAGCAGCAGTGGATTCAAGTGCGAATGGGCAAATGGGTCCCAGTACGGAAGTTTTACAAAGTCCTCTTGGACCATTGCAACGCCCATGTATTGTGAGGAAATTAGCGAGGAATTCTGGACGCTGCTATTTCAAACAAAACGGTAAATATATGGAAAGAAAAAATTTGTGTATCACCAGTGTAACTGCTGTTACAGCTGTAATGACTTAACAGAAAATAAACGCAAAAATTTATTCGAAAGATTTGGAGTAGTGAAAATTGGCAAGCGCAGTCAAATTTCATTGCTAATACAATAGCTGAAAACCCCCCAAAAAGAGTGTACGCAATTAGTAAGAAGTCCAAGTCTCGCACTTATGTTATAGAAAATGTTAGGGTTTGTAAAGAAGTGTATCTGAAAACCCTTGGAATTTCTAAAATGCGAATAGAATATTGTTTGAACAAGAAATGCAAAGGGAAAATGTGCTCTCCTAATAAATGGGGATCAGTTTGCTTTAACAAAACATCAGAATACGAAAAAGAATGCATTAGAAAGTTTTAGACTCATTTCCAAAATTTACCAGCCACTATTCGAACAGTAGTAAGTTATATTTCAATGAAAATTTATCAAAACTGATTCTTCACGATCTCTATATCAAAAACAAATCCGAATGTAATGCTAAATGTGTGAGTAAACCTGTTTTCTACAGGGAATTCGCCATGTATAATATTGGTATTTAGGTTCCAAAAACGGATACCTGTGCTGTTTGCGATGCAGCGGCAATGAAAATGGAATTGGCAGATTTGTTGAGCAAAATGGAAATTGAGTCAGACCTGGAAAAACACCATAATAGGGCTCAAAATGCTAGATCTAAGCTAAATCAATCCAGAGAGCTAGCCAAAAATGATTCATCTCTATTGTCATTTACGTTCGATATGCAGAAAACTCAACCATAACCATGACTGAATACTTCATCCGTGTTTTATAAGCGTCAACTTTGGGTGTACAACATAGGTATTAATGTTGGAAAAGACAACGGAGGTCATATGCCAATGTGGCTAGAGAGTGAAGGAAAACGGGGATCAAAAGAAATCTTTTCAAGCATTTTAGCATACCTGAATTCTATAGATTGTTCCCAAATAAAAAATGTTCAAACATTCAGTGATGCTTGCTGGGGATAAAATAGAAACAAGGCCGTTATGTGCTTCTTCATGTACATGTGTGACATCAAAGCGTTTGAGTCGTGGGAGCACACTTTTATGGAAACTGGCCATAGCTATTTGCCCAATGATAGAGATTTCGCAATTGTTGAAAAAAAAGCTATGAACAAATTAATCTATTCGAAAGAAGAATGGTACGATTTGGTCTCAAAATCAAGGAAAATTAATCCATGCAAAGTTATTGATATGAAAGATAGATTTGTTGGGATAGATACACTACTTGATTCCCGCCACTTCAATCCAACTCGTACAAATGCTGGTACAAAATTCAATTTTATGATACTGAGAACCTTTAAGGTTGCTAAAAATTCTTCAACAGTCTTCTACAAGACTACAGAAAGTGACGAGGAATACCAACTTGACTATCCCACGAAGCCAGGCCATGAAATAATTTTGGAAAGTTCTTTGGACTGTATTTTCATCAGCAAGGAAAAATACGAAGACTTAACGTACCTGCTAAATTTCGTACCACCCATCTACCAAAGTTTTTACAAAGATCTTCCTCACGCCTAATGTTTCGCAACTGCTAAGTGCAGGACTTGATTATTTCATGAGTGACGATATGGTTGTGTTTATACCGCAGCTAATATGAGGGATTTAGAATTGTGAAATGAACCTCATCGGAGCTGTAATATTCTGAATATTATGTATTATGTTTTGTTACGCCTCATAGCTATTTTATTTCATGACCATCCACTATTTTTCTCGTCTTTTACACTCAGCACGGTTTCAACTTAATTCCCTCAAGGTACGCGGGCAAATTGATTTTCATTTCTGCAGCTCATTGCTCAGTATATTTGTCAAATATATACAAAGCGCAGTAAGTTGTCACTACGTTTAGAGTTAGAGTAGATAATCTTTGTAAATCATACACGGAACAAAACATATGGCGTGTGACTAGAACGTGGTGCAAGAATTATTCACGATGATGATGCATTTAATCAGAAAATATTGTCGATGTAGTGATTATGTTTTTTCCCCACGGGTTAAATTTTCTTAAATTCACTGCTGTCCGTTTAAGCACCCCTTTTGTTTGTTTGGGTTGGTAGCAATTCCATCATTTCTAAACTCATTTTATTTATTTTATTTTGGTTTGTGATAATGGTGTGACTTGATTTTTCAGTAAATAGTGAATAAATAATGTTGAATTTGTATGCTTTTATTTCATACCTGGTCGGCGGACCCAACCATACTCTGAAATGAATAGTGAAGGAATCAAATCGAACTTAGATGATTGCATTTTTTACACAGTTGAGAGGACCCAAAGCCGCTGAAAGTTATTAATTTCTGAAATAAGTAGCATTCATCTTTACAATAAGTCATAGGCGATTTTACGAAATAATAGGCGGCAAAAGTTTAATATCGTAATAAATGTCCGTATACATACATTTACTGAAGTCCTCCATACACAGTCGTTGACTTAGATGGTGAGCCGAGTACTAATATTGTGCTGAAAAGATTACAATACTTCTGATTTTCAACACACAATTTGTTTACAATGAATCATTTTTTACAATATTTTTACATGCAAAGATTATTCAATTCCATTAAAATTTCATTCGCGAACGATTTATCCGTTTTTGGAAATTCCCATTCGTTTCGAGTGGAAATTGTTCGAAACACAAGAATCTCTTTGAAGCGTACTTTGTACCTTGCTCATTATTGTCTTCATTAGATGCTGTGCCTTTAACCAGCCGAGGCGCAAAATTTTTCCTCGCTTCACTTTTGCAGCACGTTAAACATCATCTATGTCTTATCATCCAAGATCACATCACCAGAACGAGACTTGGTGAGCCAGTTTCTTACTTGATCCGTTTCGACAGCCTGACTATACATACTGCATAATTTTACCGCTGTCTCTGCTTCACATTTTTTGTTAAAACTCACTCAACATATCGGGTATGTAACTTCAGCTCTTTCATTGCCAGCGTTCCTTAGTAAAATTTTACTGCAATACGAGTGACCAGATGGTTC
Organism: Platorchestia sp. MABIK; assembly: GCA_014220935.1. Classification (NCBI taxonomy): domain Eukaryota; kingdom Metazoa; phylum Arthropoda; class Malacostraca; order Amphipoda; family Talitridae; genus Platorchestia; species Platorchestia sp. MABIK. Next base: position 23,883 of record JACJUY010006799.1, read on the forward strand.
AGAAAAAGTGAAGAGTTTTTACCTAAATTCAAATTAATTTATCAGAATCTGAGCATTTCAAAACGGATAAAGCACTATTAATTTACATCAAAAGATCGGAAACTCAGTTCTCAGTAGTTGCTGGTTATTCCTCAATTTTTCTTTCTCAAAAATTATATTTGCTTACGAGTTAGTTTTACAAGGTGCCAAGAGGAAATTAAAAGCGAAATTCGGGACGGGCAATGGGAACGTTTAATTTGTGCACAGGGTATTTACCCACACAGGAAAACCGCAAGTTAAAAATGAAGAACAGACAACAAAGAAAAGAAAATTCCAGAAGCATGCACGAGAGATGAAAGTTACGAATGCCGAATTAGAGCGAAGATTACATAACAAAATCCCCAGGCATCGCAAAATTTTCTTTACATAAGTTAGACTCCCCTCGCTAACCTAACCCAATTGCCCATCCTATTATCTAGACTGGTTTCATCCTGAAAAAATAATTAATCAGGAAATGCCTCATCCAGTAACTCAAAAAACGTACAAATTTAAATAAACACATCAATTTTTACACTTGACTTGGTATTCTATGAAAATTAAATAAATGAAGATAATATAATACTGCTGGAATGCAAGTAATAACTCCACACAACTTTAACGAAGATATACGAACAACAGTCTGTAAATATATTAGTCATCTGCCTAATGTTAGTCCTAGACACGTTTTCATAGAAGGAAGCGTCTTCCCATTTTCATGTTAAGTGCGCTCGTCCTACTTGAGCAAACCGATTTGAGCAACATGCTTCTATGATCCTGAGTAGTCCGTGTCGTCGCTTAACCTACTTGAGCTCTGCGGGTGAAACACGGATGGCTTCATGCCTGGTACGCCGAGCTGCCTGACCTACTAAGCAGCAAAATTGCGCTTTACCTACTTCGGCTTTTTGCCCTTCAATTGTAAACGATAGAGGAACTCTTAATGTTTATTTACATGTCGTATCCTGTCTACAGACACCCAGTGTATATTGCGGTAATAAATCTTTAAAATTTACCTTCAAAACGGTGCTTTACTTATGCTCCACCCTGTATTAATAGTGGAAATTTCTGGTATTGCTAATGTTATACCTTGAATGTCGTTTAGTTCTTTCAGAGTTATATCGTCTTTCACCACTATACCATTATTATGTTTTATATTTATCTTTTGCTCACTCCCCAGTTTTCAAATAAGTTTACGCTAATATGGAGAATTGTACATTTATGTTTTCATAATTTTAACAACCGAAATATCATCTACTTTTCGGCATTACATAATTATTGACTACTTCTTACAGAAGATTTGGAAAGGTTTCAAGATAATCAATTTCGAAATTTAGGTACATGGAAAAATTAAAGTACATTGAAACGAATTGCAGTTAAAATAATAACACAACACTTGCAAAAATTTCGCTTACTCACTTGTTGTATTGAGAACAATGCACTGTCTCAGCTGCAATGGTTGTTGCATTTTAGGCGATAGTACAAAATATTTGGCTGAAAATGTTTCAAACTACACCAAAAATACAAAATTAATTCAAAATGAGCGTGTTTCATAAAAATAAAGTCTCGAAGACTCAGTAAAAGGTTAGAAGAGAATAAGAATGGTATCAGATTACATACAAAGAAGCTAAAAGTGAAACCATCGAAAACAAAACGTACCAGAAACGTTAGACCCGTTGAAACGGGTACAGAACGACTTTTGTCCATTATTGCTGTAATATAACATAGCATTGAGCAATGATGTAGCAATTAAACAGCATTGTTACTCTGCGTGGTGTACGTACACTCCTGATCAAAAGTTTCAGACCGCATGAAAATTAAGAAAAATAACAACTTTTCAGTGAAAATATTCAAATGCATTCAACTATGAATCGGTAATTACTAAAGGTAAAAGGTGAGAGAGACAAAAAATAACAATTGTAACAATTTAGTAAGAAATCAACACTTTTAATGAATAATGACTTTTCAGTTGATCAAAATCATATGACCAGGGTAAAAAATGTTCATTTTAGAGGTAATTTCCGGCATTTTAGATTAATTACAGGTTGACACTGATAGCGTAAAGGTTTCACCATGCCCAAATCAAGCAAACTTTCCGAATTTGAACGTGGTCGAATTGCCGAACTGCATAAGCAAGGCTTGTCGCAACGCGCAATCGCAGCTGAGATTCACCGCAGTAAAACTAATTTGCAACTTCCTAAAAGACACAGAGAATTATGGAACAGCAAAATCTAGTGGTGACCGAAAAAAATTTCACCTGCATTGGGTAGGAGAATAAAACGGGTGGTTTCTTAAGACAAGGACGGTCTTCCAAGCAAACTAAGGCCCTCACAGATGCTGATTGCAGTGCAGTAACGATCAGGCGGCACTTACGACAAAACGGTATAAAGAACAAAAAAGCGTCTACAAGGTCCTCGGTTGCTTTAACGTCACAAAGTGGCCCGTTTACAGTTTGCTCGTGAGCGCCAAACATGGGACGTTGAGAAGTGGTCTCAAGTTTGGTTTTTTGATGAGAAAAAATTCAATATGGATGGCCCTGATGGCTTCCAACGGTACTGGCATGACAAAGAAATCCCTCCTGAAATGTTTTCCACGCGCCATAGGGGTGGAGGCTCAGTTATGGTATGGGGCGCATTTTCCTACAGAGGAGCCATGGAGCTTCAGGAGGTGAAGGGTCGTCAAACAGCTGCTGGTTACGTCGGAATGCTGCAAAGATCATCTTTGTCAGCAGAGGGTCCTCGTCTGTGTGGTGATGGATGGATTTTTCAGCAGGATAATGCAGCAGTCCACACCGCCCGCCTGACTACGACTTTCTTTCAAGAAAATAGGGTCACTATTTTGCGTCATACAGCATGTTCGCCGGACTTAAACCCAATAGAAAATGTTTGGGGGTGGATGGCGAGAGATGTTAATAAAAATGGTAGACAATTTGCGCCAGTAAACAAACTTCGTGCTACCATCTTCAGGAGCTGGGACAACATTCCTCGAGCCCTCATGGAAACCCTCGTCTTTAGTGTGCCGCGAAGAATTTTTGAGGTTATTAACAAGAATGGAGGCAGCACTCACTATTAAGTTCAATGTTTGTTCACCTCAACGTCGTTGAAGAAAGAATTCCTATGATTTTGGTAAGTGGTCTTATCTTTACGATCAACTGAAAAAGTCATTATTCATTAAAAGTGTTGATTTCTAAACAAATTGTTACAATTGTTATTTTTTGTCTTTCTCACCTTTTACCTTTAGTAATTACCGATCCCTAGTTGAATGCATTTAATTATTTATCACTGAAAAGTTGCAATTTTTCTAAATTTTCAAGTGGTCTTGAACTTTTCAGGAGTGTAGATGCAGAGAATTGAAGGCAGTACAAATCTTGCCTACCTCAATTTTTGGAATCTCGAAGTAGTAATTAAATTAACTATTAAAATTTCGTTGGATTGGTGCATACCAATGGTCACAGAAAGAAATTGTTGGCGCTGATCTGTACTTCTCAGGGTAGGCACTGCCTACCATGCTTACTCAGAGAGCACATGTCTGTAATATACACTAACAAACCTTGACTTTTAACACACATACTGTTTCCAATTTGAGTGTCATTTGTAAATAAAGAATAAAAATATACATAGGTTGCAAAACCTGCAAGCATTAAATATTTATTCTTAAAATTGTGAATAGGTGGAGTTGAAGTCACAAAATTGCTAATAGGCGGAGTCGCAAAAGTCTGAAAAGGGGGAGTTAGAGTCGAAGTCGCAAATTTATTCCTCCAATTCCGCAATCCTGGTAATGTCAGTAATATAAAACAGCATCACTCTCATGACGAATATATCTATCCTCTGATGACCGCAATTAGAATACATTAATACCTATATCACAGACTTCATGCTACACTGATAAAAATATTCGATGGTTCCAGAAAAAAAAGAAATACAGTATGGTTTTGAACTAAAGGTTAAAAACGAAACTATATATAGAAAATCGTAAAATAAAGCGATTTCCTTGAATAACAAAATTCTTAAAACTCCACCGTTTTCGAGTAATTCTGAGTTTAAAAGTTCTTAAATGTTAAAGATTAAACGCTCCGCACCGGCTGCCCACGAGGTTAGGTTTTAGGTGATTAATGTACTTGCAAGGGGAATCATAGAAAGGGAAAGGTTTCTGAACAGTTGCATGTTTGTCTCGAATCTGAAAATTAAATTCATGGTACTAAGTTGAATGGTGAACAGCACTATTTTATTGGTCATTTGTTAACTGCACGTCGAACAGTTAGCACGGAGCGCTTCACGAATGCAGAACTTGCCGACACACATTTCGTTTACGGAGCTGCATCTGAAAATGTTTTACTTGCTTCACAGTTGTTCAGAGAACGCTACCCTAATCGTGAGGTTCCTGTACACAGGTCACCAACTTACACAGAAAATTGCGTGAAAATTGAAGCTTGAGGATAAACAGACAGGAAACAGGGCATCCACGCGACGATCATCTATGCTAACGTTCGATCCAAGCTCACAGCAATCGCCATTAGACAAAAGTTCCTTATATAATCGCGGAAATGCAATAAGGTCTTCATGCGTTTTTCAGAAGAATACTATCACTAGATTGGGTTTTCATTTTTAAAATAACTTGTTCGTTACCGGAAACATGTGGTTCTTAAGATGAGGTTTTATTTCCTCCTAAAAATCTGTAACAAATCTTAGATTGAATTTTTCGGAATGCAAAACTAATAAAGGACAAACGAAGCTATGAAATAAATTATGTTGATTCTTGCTTGGATGCAGTGGTGAGTGGACGTTCAGAAAGTAGTGCTTAAGTTAGATGAAATGAGAGGGCAAGACAATTTTTACCTATCCCAGTTGAAATTCAGCGCAGTTTTTTTTGGCAGTTTCTTGACGTTTTGGGCAGAGGTTAGTGGCGCCGCAGGCCCGCAGCGCAGTGGCAGTTCAGTGCAGCGGTCGCTACGTCCGCGACTATCTTTGTCGAGGCTGTCGGCGGCACTCGGGAGAACGTCTGGTTAGAACGATCGATAAAAAATGCTACACACAATCGAATTATCTACCAATCACTGCTCTGCATTTTTATGCAGTTTTTTGGTAGTTCTTGGCAGATAAAAACGACTGCGTGGGACATTTTTCGGTATTCGAGACTAAATGAAGCGGCTTACATAATTTACTACACCTGAAATCATTTGAAAAAGGTTTTGCAACAACAGAGACCAAACCGAGAAAATTAGGAGCTATTTATGTGCTAATTTATTGCACACGTGGGTGAATAAAAGAACTTTTATGTAGTAAGAGTATTACTGAACTTTAATACTGCAGCTTTAATTCACATATGATTGATCGAATGCACAAAACTGATCGTTGCAACGAGTCATGAACTCTAACACAGAGGTCAAGCAGGAAATGAGGAAAAATAGCAAGAATCGAATTTCAAGATAGCTTCTAACGGAACAAACTTTTAATCTATTTCAACAAAACTTGCATGTTCAGTCATACTGCTCAAAAAATTTGAAGCCTCCTATAGGGACTGAAGTTCCTTTCGAAACTTGGCGAAGTAAAACACAACACATCTCAATCTGTTATGTATGCGTCGAACATACTTACAGTTTTCTGTAACTGAGGCCCACAATGTCAACTATTTCAGTTCCATCATCGGAACACTGCGAACGAGTCTCCGTTCTTCCTATAATTGGGACAGTTACGACTTCTCCGTCGATTCGAATTCTCCTTTTCGTCGTCTGGCTCCCTCTTCCTCTTGCCGCGGCCACCGTCATAGTCGATGCTATTCTTCAGGCTCATTCCCACAACTACATGTACTTCTTCCCTGGTAGCTATGGCATATTGAGGCATATCAGCCAGAGCATCTGTGGAAAAACGGAAAATGGTTTATAGCATGCCTAACTAACTTCCCACGTGTATTGCTCACTCATACAACATACGAAGAAACCTTGACTCAAACACACATGCGCACATGCACACTTGCACTCATTTACTTTTCCGAAGAAATGTGTCCAATCTTTCCCGATTATTAGTGTTAGGATGATATTTGATTTCCATGCGAGAACCGATACTGCAGAAAATACAAAAGTAAACTCCCGGTTTTTGATAACACAAGCATTAAGTATACTTATACATAATATTTAAACACCTCTCCCCCCACCCACACATTTCCATAATAATAACATTTGTTTGCACACATATGCCTGTATTTATGTTTCTATAGTATCCTTCAAATATTTGATTTAATTAGTGAAATCAAGCAATGACTATCCACGTCCTGTGACAGAAAGGCACTCCTTAAATTACATTTACAGTACGTTCAATACAGTTGAAAGCGCAAGTTTCCATGAGTGTCAATTTTGTTTGCCGGTGGTCCTCGTCTTTCCCCGTCATGGAATATTTTAGAGCTAATTTCTTGCTCATCAGACGCTTCGAGAATGCGGTGATTATTTTCGTCAGGGACTCTTGCTGCAACTTTTGCAATTCCTTTTTCTGTAAAATTCCGAAAAAAAATTTGAAATGAGTCTGCGAAATGAGTCTCGCAATCTGGAAAAAATGGAAATATGAATTGAGTTCATGTATTTTCACGTTCCCTAGAAACCTAACTAGTCTGGCACAACCATCACCAAGCACTGAACTTCACGTATTTTGCGACAGAAGTGAAGTGTCGAATACGGAGTTGTCGCCTATTTAAAGGGAAGTCACAGAAGGCACCATAAATGTTAGTTCTCCTGTGTTCGGAAAATCGAGAGTAACTCCGATAAACAACAAAACTCTATGCACAATCCCAAGAATCGAATTAGCTGCAGCGAAGTTAGGAGTTGAGATATCACTAATACTTCGTCGCGAACTCTAAACAACGATTTCTTCTCACTTTTTCCGGACGGACAGTGAAACAGTTCTTACTTGCATAAAAAGTGAAAATACAAGATTTCAACGATTCATTGCATATAAGGTTTCGTTCATAAAAGTCATTCTTCGCCTAATGATTGGTATCATGTTCCTACGGAAACTACTCCGGCCGAATTGGGTAGCGGAAGCGCGACTCTAAATGAGCTAGTTTCATCCAACTTGTGGAATACCGGACCTGCATTTCTGAAGGATGAAAAATTTTTTCCTACCTATGACAAACAGTTGGAAATACCGAAAACTGACGAAGTTGCTAAAAAAAACGAGCAAAAATATTTCACATAAACAGTGAACCTACACCAACAGAAAGATTGCTAAATTCAACATCTAAATGATATCATCTTAAGAGGAAGGCTGCTTGGATTTTACACCTTAAAACTTTCTTGAAAAACAAAGACGTCAGGAATGCCTAACTTGACAGTTCAAGAACGTAATGAAGTCGAAGAAGCTATCTGGAGGCACGTTCAAAAGGATACGTTTAAAGATACTTAGAAAAACACAATCTGCAAAACTTTGGCAAAATTAAATTCATTTTACGACGACAAGAATCTACTTGGAGTCAGTGGTTGCCAGAAAAACGCTCACTTTAGCTTTGGTACAAAATATCCAATAATTCTTCCTGGATCGTCACCGATCGTCACTCTTATGATAAGAAACGCTCACGCTACACTTAATTGGTCATCTTTGTTCAGCCGCCATGATGTCTTATCTGCGAAAAAATTATTGGATTATCAAAGGAAATTAAACATGCAAAAAAATAGTTCACTTGCAGAAAATACCAAGCCCGTCCCTGCACAGAAATGATGGTAGACTTGCCTTCATCGCGAGTTTCAGGAGATCTTCCAGCTTTTATGAATGTTGGAGTAGACTTCTTTGGGTCATTTGAGACAGTCCAAGGGCGCAAAGCTGAAAAGAAATACGGTGTCGTGTTCACATGTCTCTCAAGTAGAGCCATTCACGTTGAGCTCGCAGACTCTTGAACAATTGACTCTTTCGTAACTGCTCTTCGACGTTTTATAAGCAAAAGAGGCAACGTTGCTTCAATCACGAGCCACAATGGTACAAATTTAACTGGAGCTCATAAGGAATTAAAACGAGCAATCAAAGATGGAATTTTAAACATGCTTAAAAATTTCTTCAGCAACGGGGAACCTCGCTGAAAACTAATCCATCGCACGCTTCTTATTATGGTGGAGTTTGGGAAAGAGAAATTTGCTCGATTAGGAAAGTTTTACTCAGACTAATGGCTGAACCGACAAACAAGTTAACAGACGAGTCCTTGTCAACTCTATTCTGTGAAGTAGAATTTATCTTGAATAAGCGCCCTTTAACCCAAACAAGTGACGATCCTGAAGACCTGACCGCCCTCACTCCCAATGACTTGCTCCTGTTGAATTGCAACAATACATTTCCTCTAGGAATCTTTACGGTAAACGATTCCTTCTGCAGACGAAAATGGAAAAAATTTCAATACTTAGCAGACGTATTCTGGCATCGCTGGCGCCGAGAATGCTGCACCACACAACTGCGTCAAAAATGGACCAGTCCTAAAGGAAGCCTGAAGGAAAACGTTCTAGTGCTAGTGATGGATGAAAAGTCACCGCGTAACCAATGGCCTTTAGGCAATATTAAAAATCTTTGAGCCACTGAGGGCGGCCGAAATCGTATTGCACGAATACGCGTTAGAAACATGTAAAAACGGAANTGTAAAAACGGAACCGAATCACGACTCTGTTCTAAGTTGATTGTGCGTCCTATTTCTAAGTTGGTTCCGCTTAAGTTCCTTGTAACTTTACAAATTGAAAACCTTGCATTCAAACTGAGGGCTGGTGTAGAAGACTCGCCTCCGTAACATTTGCTTTTGGAACTGTACAACGATAGGAGTTGTAATTACGCCTGATATTTTCACTCCAGGCATACCAGAACAAGATGTCTTTATGTCAACAACCTAGGTTCCCGATAATTCGGTGAGAGGCATGTATTGCGTTTAAGAGTTTACTTGCATTCAAATAAATACATATGTTCAGTTTTCACGGTTACTTGGTAGAGTATTGACTTGAATATAAGTAACTATCTTGCACTTTCATCGAGTAATGTAATAATGACTGTATTTGTTCCGTTTACATTAGACTTCATTTGTTCTTTCTGTAGAAACAAGTGTAAATAAAACGAAAACTTCGTCTCGAGTCATCTTTCACTCCCAGGAACCAGAAAACAAAAAATGGTTTTCTACAAAAAACAAGGTGAATTACTGTAACACTTTCAATAAAATTACTTTTTTAATCACTAGAATGCATGTGCCATGGTGTTACACATAGGAATAGACTTGCTATAGCAGGATGAACAATTACACCTTTTTCACTTCAAATTAATCCGAGTCAAGTTCAATTTAATTCAAGTCAAGTTCAATTTAATCCAGGTCAAGTTCAAATTAATCCAAGTCAATTTCAATTTAATCCAAGTCAAGTTCAAATTAATCCAAGTCAAGTTCAAATTAATCCAAGTCAAGTTCTATTTAATCTAAGTCAAGTTCAAATTCATCCAAGTCATATTCAAATTAATCAAACCCTAAGTTGAGTTAAAAATTGACATAATCACTTGTTAATTTGAACTTTTTTGTGTTAAACATGTTTCTATTGGATGTGATGAGCAAGAAAAACGTTTTTCCTTCCATCAAGGAATGCATAAAGTTATGCAATATAAAAACAATCTGTTGTAAAATGTGGTAAGTATCCAGTATCAGGAGGCAGAGTGTGATTCAGATCTTTGAGCAGTGTAAAAGATGCAAGTCAATTATAAAAACTTCGTATAATACTCCTCGTTAAAGTTGTTTTAAAATTCTTCATTGATGGCAGGCAGTGTGCATACACTCAAATATTTACGTTCATAAGGTAATTTTTTGTTACACGTACACATAGTTTCGAGGATTTATTTACCCTTAGACATTTGTGCGCATGTAATTACATTTTATCACATATATATATGTATGAAATCACAACACTTTTCTTCCATACTCCTATATTAGGGAAATCGGTACATAAGATACTGAAAAAGGCATTTGTAAAATTATTTTAAAAACCGATAGTACGGAATACAACATTACATACATAAAATCCAAATGTATTCCTATATATGTATGTAAAATTTGACTGTTATTAATTTTAATTTGACTTGGATTAAATTGAACTTGACTTGGATTAATTTGAATTTGACTTCGATTAATTTGAACTCGACTTAGATTAAATTGAACTTGACTTGGATTAAATTGAACATGACTTGGATTAAATTGAACTTGACTCAGATTAAATTGAACTTGACTTGGATTAAATTGAACTTAACTTGGTTTAATTTGAAGAGAAAAAGGTGTAGAGCATGCAAGTCTTCTTCGGTTTCAGCAGGTGGCGGCAAATATTCGGCTTGTATGTTCATTATTGGTGATTTTGGGAAGTTCGTTGATCCTCAAACATTGTTACTAGTTGTTTCAACAGCTCATTGTTTTCATGAACCAGCCTTTCGATCTTCAAGCCTCGCTCCTTAGTTTCTTTAATTTCATTTTCAAGATCATTCATCCCGTGTGCCAGGTCAGCCGTCCTGTTAGAAGAACAATCACAACACTGTAATATGACGCGAAAAAACTAAAACCCAAAGTTATTATTTTAACTCTAATTATGGATTTTGTTCATGATTAATTCCCCAAATGATGTTCACTAGGCTAAACCAAAATGTACAATACACATACATGTATTTAGATAATAGATAAATATATACTCATATATACATTATCTAAACATATATGTCGACAGGGACTACTTACTAAGTAGGCATATACATATATATTTATATATTTATACATTCACATATGTATATATATATATATATATATATATATACATATTTGCACGTATGTGTACATGTGTATATATGTGTGAGTGTTGGCATATATAGTAAAATATTGAATCGAATTCGCGTTTCAGACGGTTTAGGCTAATAAACAGTTTTCTGGAGCGTCACAGGTCGGATTGGAAGTTAGTCATCATCTATGCTTGATGCTCTACATGCTGTAAAAAAATTCATTCATTAAGTTACATACCTTTATTAAATCAATAAAATTTTATCAGCAATGAATCATGTAAATATTTAAATCATTTGACGCTGCTGAAAATTGCAAAAATGATTCATATTAAAAGCGCTAAAGCGACTACATGTTCCCTTACCTCCCTCGAGAACACGCTTCTTGTTCAAGAAAGAGTTCACGCAGGACAACACACGATGGGTAGCCTGCAGCAAAAGATTTTTAAGTACAGTTTATTGGACATGTGTCGACTAGCATTCAACTATGGCTCATAATGATTCCAACTATTCAGCATAATTTTCACATACGTAAAATCAGTTGGAAATTCATCGTTCGTTATATTAATGTTTTATGTTCGTCGTACATTACATTAGCAGTCAAAATCTTACATAATTTTTTGGGGGACAGCCTGCAGAGTTTGCAGCACCTTCTGTGTCCGTTGTAGGGACATTCACGTTCAACATTTTTTTCATCGCCCTGTCGTAGTTGCCTGTCCAAAAAAATAATAAATCAGCAATCAGTTTGGGATGTTTTGTTTTGCTGAATCAGTATAAAAGTATAGAGATTGTAATATAATTTCGATGGATATTCACATTAAATTTGCGCATGACAATGAATGCAAAAAAGTTTAACGCAGAATAACGCCTGAGCTGTGTTCAACGTCTTACAGATAATGCCTGATTTAATTTGGGGATATTTTTTTGCTCTGAATTTAAAAATCATGCTCATTTTACTCTATTCAAGATCATGTTAATGATATAATGGCACATGAAAAATATGCTAAATTTAGATATATATGCAAGAACGCGAAACAATAATTATTATGTTAATCTAAATCAAATGCTTATACTGGTTCTTTACTTTGACTGCAAAATAATCTTGAAATGCCATCTTCAAAAAATTTAAAATTTTTGCTCGACGGTTAGGAAGAACCACATGTCTGCAGATATAACACAACCTATTAGGAAGGTTTTTACACTTCCTTTCCATTTTTTTGCATTAAAATAGAAATAATGATTATTAAAGGTTACGTATGACACGGTTCTTCAGAAATAAGGCCATAAAAGCTTGGATAATTGTGATATTTGGCAAAAATATACCGTAGTTGAAAAATATACTATATCTTAGAAATTTTACATGACCAAGGATAATTAATGAACTCTGCTTGTGAAAAATGGTTTTAAATCAGTTGAAAAACCCATGATCTTTCCAAAATAATTTTGAAACGCCGGCCAATGATATCAACGTAACGTCACTCAAGTCATTTCAGCGATAGAAAGCAATCTGGCACTTGCTGTACAGTTTTCAATGATTTAGGGCGCTTCAGAAATTCAACAACATAGCAAAAAATATTTTACAAACACAAGGATATGTCGATAGATTTCACAGAACACTGGCTCTATAACGGCTTTGGAGGCTTTAGCGCACGAGCAAGGTTTTTCACGTCACCACGATCAGGCCACAAACACTTCGTACCATGTGCTGTGCGCAACCCCAACCACATGCGCATCGGAGCTTTATAAGCCTCTGGCATCTGAGGCATGTCGCTTTCGACTGCGTACCTTCATCAAGTAAACACCCCAAAACGACTCCGAGTTTTTCCTCAACCATCCAACTCGTCGCCACGACCGTATATATGGTGGCCAGAGATTCGACAGACCCACGACAGAATTTAATCGTCTGAAGAGTATTAACAACATCGTGCCGATGACTGGCATTAGCGCAGACAACAGGATTCGCCAGCTTCATTCTTCAGTTTTGAGGATAGGATTGAAAATCCCAAATACAGCGCTCCTCGAGAACTACGTACACTGGTCAACGTGGATTGATATCTGTTATCCCTTCCAAACTAAAGTACTCGTTTTCGAAACCGGAGAAGACATCAAAGTGGTCCTAGAACTAAAATTTGGAGCCACACCCAGCAACAGCCATCTACAGTAACTACAACTACGTCGTCATCTACCCTACAGTCATCCCAGCGTGCGTCTACAGTATTCTACAAGTGTCCACATCTACTCTACATTCATCCCAGAGGGCGTCTACAGCAACGAGCGACTGCAGCTCCTTCATTCAACCCGTGGAAGCTAAGTAAATAATAGATGCAAACATGCAGTGCACTAAATCGCAGTAGCGCAATTGCTGTGTAGCTCGTGCAGAGAGGGAGTAATTTTTTTTAAGTCTGCGAGACGCAGCAAATTTTTTGCATTTTGGCTCAAGGCCGCGGCATTGCTCTCGCGGAAGCATTAGGCGCAACGGCAGTGCAAACGCTGAGAGAGCAGTAGCATATAGCTACAGTGAAAGAAGAAATAGCGTTTGAAAGTGAGTGATATTCTATTTCCATGTGTGTTGCCTTGATTAATTTTCGTTACTATTGGTAATTATTGATGTATTTCTAGGGTGTGTCGTGCAAATATTGATTTTTAGTGTTAGGATTGTGTCAAATGGTTCCCTTTTGCAAAAAATGATTTCTAAGTGTTAAGATTGAGTAAACTTGGTTGAAACTATACGTCTGATATGTCGTCAGACTCTGACGAAGTTGTCCGGTCAACAGTGATTAAAACCAGTAGAGGTAGGATAAGTGTGCCTAGATCTCGTGCAAAAAGTAACACAATGACAGAACCCGCAACCAGCGCGGCGGTAGCGCCAAACACTAGTACGCAAAGCACACTATTTGCGCAGCAAGTGGCAGCAAGCATGCCTAGATCAGGAACGATCCTGTGGAATGCGTAGTTACCACTATTTAGGGAGCGAAGACGTAGAGAAGACCCCGATTTTCTGGAAAACAAAACGTTCAAAACGCACATCAGTAATTTGCGCGCTTACATGACCCTGCTACCTGATGTGAATTCAGATCGTGCAAAAAAGGAGTTGTTAGTGCGCTCAGCTCACAAACAGGTAGGAGATATTAACTCAAATAGTAACGAAGCTGGTCAACTCTGACCTTCATTACTCTTTTGAAGATATCGTAAAAATTTTGGACAACATTTACGTAGCTAAGGACGAAAAGTCGATCCATGCATTGGCATGCGATCTAAACCAGTTACGTTTTGTCAGAAATGAAGCCCTCGCAGCCCAGTTGGTAACCGCGTTCTCTAAAATCAGAAATCTTTCAGAGCACTCTCTGAATTCCGCATCAATAGCTTGGGAAAACATCCATTTTTTAGGACTAGTGCGGCTCAAGCCAATTTAAAGCGTTTTGTAGGAAACAGCATAGACTTGAGTCTAGCCATTACGGTACTAACGCCCTTGCTAGACGAAACATTTACGAAAAAATTGTTCGAGACCTCATTCAATACATCAGAGGAACTGTCGGCCCGAATGGTATCGTCCGTCCGAAATCATCCTGACAATAAACCAATCATAGCGAGCCAACACGACAGAAAAACTTTCGTGGCAGATGTTGCCGAGTCAGAAGACCATTCTGAACTGCAAGAATCCCCTCAGGAATGTGAAATTTTCTACGGAAATTCCCAGAGAAATCGTTACCCGGGGCGAAGGTCTTTTGCCTGACCTTGGCTGAGAAATCCAGAGTAGCAAGAAGTGCTAGTGGCTATATAGGTGATAAAAAAATGGGATCCTTGGCATGTTACACTTTGTGGGCTGAAAGCTCGAGTCATGCGCCAGTGCACTTTGCAGTTCGTGCGAGAGGCTCTCCGTTCTGCAGTTCATGCAACGTTTCAGGGCATGTAACCGCCAACTGTCGATTATTGCAACGAGGTCAGAGCAAACCAAAAATATCCTTTGGCCCCTGCTTTACTTGCGGCGGAGAGCATGTAGTTCGAGACTATAGAGCATCGGAAAATGAAGTCAGGCAATATAAAGCCTACTTGCGTAGTGTATAGTGCCATAGAGGCGTAAACCGCCGTGGTAAGCACGAGGTGCACTATGCTGAGGATTACCAAGGAGACCCGAGAAATTTTTTAGAGGAAAAGTAGAAGATCAAGGTAGGAACGAATCGAAGCCCGGGAGTCACCACAAAACTCTCGTTAACCCTAAAGCTGTGGTCGGAACAGATCCAGATATTGAGATGACCAAGTGTAATCATGAGTGTAATCAAAGTGAACCATATATTGATCCATTATTCAAGCGCCGAAATAGGTTTGAATTGTTGCAAAATGAGGAAATGGCCGAAAATATCCCACATGAGAAAAAGGTTGAGTGTTATTTTAACACTACAGTTGTAGGAGCTGGACGCCTTAGAAAAGAAGGCACAGATCTTGTTACGTTCAGAAAATCCAGAGAGCCTACGATAATCCTCTCTAATCACGATAATTACTTAAACGCACTGCTAGATAGTGGCAGCGAAAAGTGCCTCATTAGTTATAGTAAAACCAAGTGCCTAAATGAGAAACTAAAACCAAGCAGTTTCAGCGTTAGAGGCATAAACGCAAAGAGTAATGTTAGCGGTGAAGTTGAATTAAATATCTCCATACCTGGAACTGACAAAGTACTTAAAGCTAGTGCTTTAGTTATTAAGGATGCTAAATTCAACTATGATTTAATTTTGGGAAGAGATGTTCTGAATAACACAATTTTCAATTGCAAAGAAAATTCAATGATCTGGGAGGGAATGAAAATTCCCTTCAACGATTTAGAAAGCATGCCAACGATAAGTAGAGAAGCCATGTTAATGGATATTATAAGCAGCGACTGCTTGCTATCTGAAGTAGTTACCTGTCTAAAGCCGGTGTCACACGGAGACCAAATGGTAACGTTTCGTCATAATCGTCTACGTAGCGCTACCATTTGGCTGCCTAGCGCTACGAAACCGTCAGATTTCGGCTATGAGCTAGGGTGCATTTTTGGTATACGTATCGTTACCATTTGGTAACCAATATGGCGGAAAACTTGGTTGGCGAGTGCTTATTAACTTATATAATAAGATTATTTCCGTTTCCTGACACGACAAACGAATATGAAGGATTTTAAATGCATTTTTAACATAGCATCTTTAGCTGAGTGTATTTTGTTTCAGTTCTCTGGTGTGGAGTCGGTAAAAATATACCCCGTCGATTTTGATTGTAGAGAAGAGTTTGGAAAACGGCATCATCAATGTTGGATTGATAGGTGGGATTAAACTGGTCTGACAATTTAGTAGAAAAATGAATAATTTATGTACTCTACTTATAAATTTGTATGAGCTATTACTAATTGGAAGGAATGTGAGGAATAATACCATGAGAAGTAAGGTAATTCATTATTGAATTTTGGTTCCGCCTTCATTTATGTTGCATAATAAATTGTTTTGAAGCAGTAAAACCTAATTTCTCCAACCTTTAATCCAAAATAACTATTATTCAATCCTGAAAAATTATTGAAGTATTTTTCTTCTATCTAATCTTCAAAATTTGAAGGTTCGGAGTGCTAAGTATCAAGTCAGGCTGCGAAATAATCCATCTATAGTGTGATGTGCAGGTGTTTGAGGGAAAATTTAAATTTTTAAAAGGAATTTATGCAAATGACAAAAGTTTTATAATTTCAAGAGATTTCAATTCTTTTTTTTTTGAGGTGAAGTTTATTTCCTAA
>JACJUY010006800.1:0-22530 GCA_014220935.1 Platorchestia sp. MABIK
TACACGACACTGCACCACACAGCACTGCACAGACCCACGCTGTGTCTACACGACACTGCACCACACAACACTGCGTCACAAAATTATAAATAACCACACAGACCCCCTCTGTGTACTCAAGTGAACGCATCACACTCTTGTTTTTTGTACAACCTGCATAATGCATATCTTTTCACTCCGAGCAATGTCGCTCAATTACTTGTTGAAGTAGTCCCAAAACGCCCTTCTGCGCAGTTAGAAACAACTAATTATTGATGAATAAATGGCGACTTACCACAAGCAAAAATAGTCAACTGGAATGCAGTTTTAAGACTTCAAGTCAAGTCGGGTTTCTTTCCACAAGACCCCCGAGCAGCATTTGCTTCGACTTTTCAAAGGAATGAATAGAGTGAACGGAAAGAACAATCACAGGGAGGTAGAAGTGCTTCAAGGATAGAATCTGCATGACGCACGAATATCAATGCACAAAGTTTTTGATGAATTTCGTTGAAGAACAACAATTCTCCTTTCAGGAGGTCGAAGGGTGCTATCGAATACCGATCGTAAAAACCGGTCGTAATGGCGCAAGCGACGTGTTTACTACTCGAAACCGACACTAATTCACTCAGCGTTTTAAAAGGGAACCATTTTAGTACATGCTCGAATATTCATCTGGTGAGATCTTACATGCAAACCTCACAATAACGCAGCTCCTCAAGTGAAGTTACACCGACACTTATTCCTTAAATGCCAATAGCGTTCAAGGAATATCAGTGCAAACGATTGCGAGAAATGATGATGCTTGCGTTTTGTTGCTTGGGTTTCTCGGGAGATTTGAGTCAAGAGTTTTATTCTTTGTCGGACATGACTGTGGCAGAAACAAGATCTAGCTTCAAGATGTTAATCTGACCATTTGACCTACTCGCGCTCACCAGGAAATAACAAATTCAATAATCTTCAGTATTTTCGTAAAATTTACACGATGGACTGAGGCTTAAATTCTCGCCGATGCTGGAAATCTAGGAAATGTTTATTTCGGAACTCTATTCGCTATTGGAAATGCCTCTCGACAATGGAATGACCTTTCATTGTGTTTACGCGTCATTAACAACACGCGCAGCTTTTAACTTCATGCTGGGGGATCAGCTTAATCGACCAGCGAGTGAACACACATTTAATAACAAAAAGAACACTGTGATTTACAGTATACTGAAGGAATAATAGACATCCTGTCATTCGTGCGCTTCACACAGAAACAAATCAAAGTCAACATTGCAAATCACGAAACTCCGAAGGCAAAACAAAATCGTTTCGAGTGAATCTTAGCGGCTGTGGTCATCACCTAGTTGCATCTGAAGTGCAATAAGCAGCAAAAGTTTGCGTAAGATTCACATTTCAAATTAATTTAAGGCTATTCGGGTCCTTGCTTTGAGTGCACTCGGTCACTTGCTGATACTCAACTACACAGGAATCGAATAAAATACAATACCACACAACACCATAAACAACTACACACAGGCCCAGTCTGTGTACTCTAGTTAACGCGTTACACATTCTCGTTTTTTCGTGTGATTCAAAAATAAGCCTCAAATGAAGATGTTTTAGTCAAACTGAGTCATGTTGGTTTTTATTTTACTTAAAAACAGAATTTCCCGTATTTCAATCGAAGTCAAAATTTCCAGTCCATCTTTTTGACGATGCAAAATAAAGATGATATATCATTTTACTGTGCAAGATCCCCATATTATGTAGTTTTCGATACCGAAATCTTTCCAGTGAACTGAAATCGCGTTAAGATGAGTATAAATTCATATTAAAGTTAAACTAAAGCACAAGATTAATCCATAAGCTTAAGGAAAATTTTCAGTGCTCTTGTGAATTTAATTTCAATTGAATTCAAATTGAACTTGAATTTAATTCGAATTCAATCAAAATTGAATTTTAATTGATTCAATTATCTAGGTTAATTTGAAATGTTTAAAATTCAACTCAACAAGTTCATTAAATAAATTAATAAATTATATAAATAAACTATTTAATAAAATTTATATCTTTCAATTTAATTTAAATTACCAACTTAAATAATTCTATTAAAATTTAAAGGTAATATTAAGGAAAAAGTACCGTTTCCCACTGTCGCAACCACCCCCGTAGGGATGCGTCGAACTCTCCTGACAATTTCCAAAAATACACACACAAGGATTTAGCGCAGGCTGAGCGGTGAACTTTCTACCATTGTTATTGAGTAAACTTCCACTATTCAATGATTATTTCATGTAAAAATGGGTCCTAGAAACATACCTTTGCAAGCTATGCACATGAGTTTCTATATTGCATGGATGAGGTGGAATACGTTTCACAAATTTACAAGCGGTGCACTTGAGTTTTTNCGAAAAAAGCCCGCTTGCCTTTTGAGTCTGCCTTCGCTTGATGGTGTGAGAACAAAAAGAAGGACCAGTGTCAATGTGAACATTCTTCTAATTATAATAAGCTCATGAAATACGATAATATACAAGTTCCCTCACAAACTATGCAGATGAAATGACCTGCAATTGACACCAAGTGCTGGGGACACCAAGTTCCCTCACAGACTATGCAGTTGAAATTACCTGCAATTGACGCCAGGTGTTCGGCACACAAGTTCCCTCACAGACTATGCAGTTGAAATGACCTGCAATTGACGCCAGGTGTTAGGGACACAAGTTCCTTCACAAACTATGAAGTTAAGATGACGCCAAGGGTTGGGAATGCCCCAACAAACACATGAGGCTCCCCTCACAAAAAGTTATAATTTGGAGAATAAATGCTCACTTTGGACTCCGTCGAAGACATTAAAGGTTGAGACAGCTGAAAGAAAGCGTAGTTTCCAGAGAAATAAATTAACGGTATACTAAGGTTGAACCGTAGAGGACTAAAACTAATGGGCAGTAGTACTAAAGTATAACTTCAGATTTGGTTGCAATACAGTTGTATTCATTGAGTTATTTTTGGTCTTTATTATTACATTTCTGCTGATAGGATTTCTATTTGAGAAAATTTTTTCGAGAAACATCAGCAAGTTTTGTTCGGTTTTCAGCTTTCTCTTACCAGAGCTCGTTTCCATGAGTCCATAGCCAGTTTAAGTATAGCAACTCTAACACCACTAGCAAGCAATCGGAAAGATAAATCAACAACTATAAAAGTTTGTAAGAACGTAAAAGTCGGCCAGTAGCGCTATTTTCGAGGCCTAGGAGATGGATCTTCAAACAGTTTGAGTCGTCGTAGCAACGCAACTATTTCTGTATTTTTGCTGAGTTAACTTGGCTACCCTGCGGACTACAGCACGTGACATTGATTTAAAGGAACCTATCCTGCCAGCTGCATCTCTCGGAAGCTACGTAAATTACATGAAAATCCGGCCCAAGGATAGGACGTATTTCCTATTCGTGTTGCATAAGACTCATTCTCGACCCAAAGATCGAGCAGCAGCCTCTGAACACATTCCTGTAACTGGTACCAACGATATTTATTTTCTGTCGTATCACGGCAGAGAGAGAAAGAAATTTGCGCTCCAGCGCAAAAATTGGCTCGCAACACTCGACTCCTATGTCATAAGTTAAAGACAGTACTGGATTAAAAAAGTTATAATTCATCTTCTTTCTACTTTCAAGCGCCATATTCTTTGCTAGGTTCCACAGCTAAAATTTTTTGAAGCCAGTCGACTTGACAGCCAAATGAAATCGAAGATAACCTCCAACATCACAGCTGTTTTCCAGTAGCGCGCTGTCCGGCATTCTAGATACTCTATTTTCGTAGCTAAAACTGATGTGCTTCGACATCAACTACTGCATTCAAGGTAAAGCATCAGTGACTTAGATTGAAAGTCATTGGCATTCATTTTACTTCAGTCTTATGATCATATAACCATAGCGCTATTTTCAAGTCATCTTTATTGATAACACCATCATCGAAATCGGGTTGTAGAAAACGTTTTTCACTTTCTCTACCGAAGAAGAGGTAGTGGTGGTGGGTGAGTGAAGAGCAAGATTATCGTAACCAACATTACTCCAGTGTGGTATAGTACTAGACGTGATTTGTCCAGCCGAAGAACTTAAGCAACAACACGTAATCTGTACAAATTCCGGCCAGCGTTCCATGCACCGCCTGATGAAGCTGTGGCTGGCCGGTGCTGCGGCTGAAGGGCACTCGGACGTAGCAGGCTTGAAAGGCTTCGTGACCTTCAGGCAACACTGCTGCACGTCACACGGCTACACTGCTGCACATCACACGGCTACACTGCCGGTACATCACACGGCTACACTGCCGGTACATCACACGGCCACACTGCCAGTACATCACACGGCTACACTGCCGGTACATCACACGGCAAAACTACATTTAAAGAAACACATGCATTCGTCAGAACAAAGAGCAGTTTCATTCCAACAAACCTAGCAGTTTCCGTCCGACTAAATGCTACAGTAGCCGGACAATCCCGGCTGGTGCTACAAAAAATAGACTTGACGTGCACCACAAGTGATCCCCCAAAAAATAAAGGCTGCTGAAGTTACTCCATAAATTCCTCTTCCTATTGAGGTTAAGATAAGAAACAACGCCTACCACCGTAAACAACATGCAATTTTTCAATACCTAGCGAATATTTTCATTCATGTGTGAACTTTAAGTGGACACAGATTTGAATAATAGTTTTTTAATAGTCAGTGAGCTTTTCCGGTTCTCCAGTAGATCGCACATGGATGAACTGATAGCGAAGAGATTTATTGCAAACGATAAGACTATGTCAAGTTGCAAAACCATTGTAATTCACAAAGCTCTGTTGTCTATTTGCTCCTGGGATCAACACTAACCATTGCACTGAAAACGTTCATATATACAATACAGCCATAGAACTCAACGAAAATATCGTACTTCATTTCCACAGGATCCCGCGTTTCTCCAACCAACAAATTATCCGTCGTTTTACACATACACTACAGCCCACGTTCAATATACACTAGAATGCACGATCACATATACACTACAACCCAAAGACCCAACGAAAATAGCTCAATTCTGCCCACTTTACGCCAGCAACTAGTTCGTCGCAATCGCGTTTGAGGATTGTTATACAGTGAAGCGAGTCGCAGACGACGCGGCCAGGCTAACGAGCAGCACGGCGGATATGCACCACCCCAGGCGCCGTCGGCGCTTCAGAAGAGGTGCGGAATATACATATGTAGTCCTGCACCACGACTGCAGTCATAACGCTCTCTTTGTGTATACTACACCGAGCAATCCAACGGCTGACATAATACATAAAACTTCGAATGAGAGGTACAACGACTTTCGTTATGGTTGAGCCCGGAAATTATGCCTCATCGAGTGTACTGAACACACAAATGAAGAAAGTCATTTCCTGAAACTGGTTTTGAGACGCAGCGAGCTCGTTTGAAGGCGTTGCAATGGAACCGAGAGCACTTCAAGAGGTAAGTTGCTGTTCGGAATTGACAAACCCGAGTTAGTTGATCACCCAAGTTGAAGATTCAACTTTCGTCAGGTTTTATTATGTCAATACGTACAACAAAAGGAACCTGCGCTAATTTTCCGACTTTTCTTTCTTCAGTGTTTAGACGAATTTCAAAATAGCTGCATTTTTATTTGCCCTTTCTTTTCTAGTGTACAGCCGAGCTTCAAAACAACAATGTTGATCTTTCATTTGTTACTTCAACTCTTATGTAAAATAAAACTTGACCCTTACGACACAGAACGTTATTTTTTCCAAACATCTTAAATTTACCTCAGCCCGCTCCAAAACTGAGCTTAATATTACTCATATTCACTACTGATACAATGCCTCTTGCTCATACACAGGAAGCATCGACTTGACTCGCTCTCAGCGCACGGCAGACTTGATCTTGGCAGGTTTGGTAACTCAGTTGCAGTGTCCTTATAGAGCGGAGTAATCAGTTGCAGTGTCCTTATATCGCAAGGAGCGGAGTAATAGTGGGTAGATGCTGAATACGAGTTTAGCTTCCCAAATTGACATTTGTTTCTTTCCAGTTTGTTTTGTTTAGAACTATGCCAAGGAATCCGAGATTAACTTGCCTGATTAATTCGCACGTTGGATTCCAGTTGATTTTATTTAGAATTATACGATGGTATACAACTTGAACTTGAGGGATTAACTAGTTTTTTGTTGTTTGTTCGTTCATTTATTCATTCACTATATATTAAACAGCGGATCAGACATAGAAGTCTTCTAGGCGACACAAAGCTTAGGCATAAGACTTCGGATATGTAGGACCCTGGCACAATCCCAGTTCGCACCCTGTGATATTTTAACCAGAACGCACCTCTCTGGTGGCGACAGCAAACATAGAAAACGGGATGAACAACATAATTGAACTATTCTCCATACTGAACTTGCTCTCAAGTCACTCACTCCTCCTCCTTGGGTTAGTAAGTTGAAAAACTCTTTCCACAGCTCAGAAAATTTCCACAACTCAAATATTATTGTGGAGCGACCAATGAAGATAAGGAAATTTCCTTAGGTTCCATTGTCATCGATGCAGGAAAACTGAACCTCTTTCAACTATGTACAGCTGTAACATTATTACTCACACTTGCTCCTATTAAAATGCGACTATTGAAGTTGAACTTTAGTCGCTTCCCTCCCACATTATCGTGTGTTCGCGAACAACAATGTCGAGCGCCGGTGCACAAATAAGGACATCAGGCTGATCGCGGCTCTTAGGAAAATGGTTTGGCGGTCGCATGCTGAAGATAAGCAGACAGGGGCGGCAGAATGCAGCCAGCTCGAGGTGGCAGAACCGGCGGCTGAGGTTGTGTGTCCTTGAAGGTTGTGTGCTGTGCCATCAAACCACCCTGTTAGTACGCACCACATATCCGACCGTGTGCGCACATGCTAAAAGTACATCTTCAATTTATACTTCAGGTCGTCATGAAAACTGCCAAGGACATGACTAAAGGGATTTGCTGGACAAGTCACGAGAATCATGATCGAGGTAACCTCAACACAAATGATTTGGACATGATCAAAGTGAGCTGGACACTGGGCAATGAAACGTGACCACTGATCGAGGTAACCTCAACACGAGTTGAGGTACTGTAAACAATCACAGTACTGTTGGTAAAGGCGTTTTGTTGATAATTATTTTAGCGGAGTTACAGCGCAGTTTTTTAAGTCAATGACTTTCGGATATATTCGAAAAATGCACTAGTAATGATGATGATTTTTTGTCAAGGAAGAAATAGACATTCACTTGTTTCAGCGATGTTGAGAAAACGAATTGGAATTATAGTAAATTGAACGAATATATCAATAGATGAATTATTCCTTGCAATTATGGTAACTGCAATTAAATAACACCGCATATCTCACATGAGAAGCGTATAATAAAAATTATAAAATTTCAGCGTGAAATCATCAGCAGTAAATTTATTTACTCTGAATGCGCTTTCTAAAAGACATTTACTTTAAAGGGGTAATTGCGGTTCATACCTCTAACTAAAAGCGTCTTAAATCATGCGAACATCACTTTTCGAATTTACGTTATAATTTCTTATTCATTGTAGCGATCATTCATCATTCATCATCAAATTTACTTCATTTTCCTTTCAAATATTTTTTGTGAACAGCTTTTGGGTATGAAACATTTTCCGAGTAACGAAAGCAAGTTACTCGCTTTGTGAATCCCGTGTTTTGCTACGCTCGCGAGGATTGGACGTTCTCAGTTCCTTATGCGTCCATCATAACGAAGATTTCATGGTCATGGTAAGCAAGTAAAAGAGCGATAGCACCCGAGAAACGCACGCCCCAGGAAGTAAAGGGAGCTGCAAAAACACGTGTGTGAAGAAAGCAGCCGTAATTTCGCAACATTCTGAGCTGAAGCCGAGTGGGATTCTAGCAGGTCATCAGTTTCGGTGGGAATCTGCATGCATCTTCAATACAGTGGTCCATGATCAGTTCCAGTGGTGGCTCGTAATCTGCAATCATCGTTAACTGAGGTTCGTGGCAACATGTCATCAGGTTTAGTCGTGGCTGGTTATAACTGTGTGCTTTTTCAATTGATCAGTGGCGACATGTGTTCAGTTTCAGCGGTGGCTGATAACCTGCATGCATCGTCAATTGAGGTCCATGGCAACAAAACGGGACGGAGAGCAAGCCAGCGTTGGTCTGCTGCATTGCTGCCCGCATGCGTTGCCAAAGCAACAACGAGTAACGAATGAAAAAAGCCTATTCTTTACAATATTTAAGGTAAAAATTGCCTGTAAATTGACTGAGCCAATAATACAAAACGAAGTTATGAAAAAACCATCAAATTTAATGTTTACATTTGCCACTATAATATGAGAGGAAACTAGAAATGAGAAGCGTATTACGCACAGTACATGTTGATAAAGCACTTAACAGAGAGTCAAACTATGCGTTAAATCCCCGTCAATCACCAGGAATAACTGCAAATTGCTTACGACGACCATAAATTCAAAACAATGGACGTTCTGCATCATTAAGACTACAACCGACTCCACTAGGCTACGGCAGCCTTAAGCGTCCCATGGACGATCAATTTAATTGTCAATATCATCAACTCAATATATTGATGAGATTTTTTGTTGCCCACAAAATAAATTATTTGACGGTCGTCAATCAAGCCCACAGACGATCAATTAAATTGTCAATATTCATCATTGTCAATTATTTTGACAATAAAATTGATCGTCTATGGGCCGCTTTAGAACTGGACCATTCGAGTCGTACCTGGCACCATATTCGCTATGCATTTATTTACTTACCGAGAGTGGCCAGCCTGGCGTTCATGGTGAAAGACGAACGGGTCGGCGAAGAGAACTTCTCGTTTCAGGCGACGGCAATGCAAATAATTATTACTAAAGAGCTGCTCTACACACAAAACGCTAGCACCTTTTCCCTCAACTCTGAAATTAAGGAAGGTCTAGGGTTCACTGACCCATCACGGCGACTGCACAGAACCAAATTTCAGCATTTTCAGGTTAATAAACACATGTTGATGTTAAAGCACGTAAGATGGTCAATTGGATGCTGTTAAACACCAAGTATACGCAATGTATTATGGGTCTCTGAGTCTCTCATGCCATAATTATAGACACTGTCTGACACGCAACAATAAAAGGTTATAAAATGGAGTCTATGTTGCTCAATACTCGTACCGAAATGACAACAGAATTTTTGGTCGGTAACAACGCAGGTACTAATCTAGCCTTTCGTACAAAATGCACTCAAATACGTGTAGAAAACTCAAATAATCTACCTGCATGAATAGAAGTATGATCTGTATCATCCACACAACGAACACAATTTATAAATGCAACATCAAAATCCTGAACGAAAAAATACAAGCAGGAACTGTCACTCGCAAGCTTCTTGTACAGTCAGATCTCCTAGAAACAGTCACAAAAATTACATGTATAGACTTGCTTTAAATATAATTTCTATTATAGTTCTTATAAAACAGTTACACTACAGTCAAAATTTTGCGTAAAAAATTGCATTTCTCAAAATCAATGTTTGAAAATTGCAACATGTGTTACATTACATGTACGATTCATGTTATAACTACTATCATACAAAGATGAAAGTTATAATCTCATGAAATAGCAATAAAGCTAGCGTATGGAATCAGTAACATTACTTGAACCACTAGAACACAATAAGTGCTGTGGACAAATGAAATGAGAACTCATAACCAAAGAGCAAAGAGATCAAGCCAGCATATGAAATCGATGCTATTACTCGGACCACTCGCCCTTTAAGTCCGAGTGTGACGAATTCGTCACACAAACAATACAAGTTTCTTATATACCAAATTACAAGCAGAGCTTCGAGCAAATGAATGTGACGACTTAGGTACATGTTATCTTCAAACATAGTTCATTGTTGCCTCTGTTTTACGTGCACATGCGATACTCAAATTATTAAGCAAACATCGTGTGTGTGCGACGAATAGTTCGCAGCACTCCTGCTGGTTGTGCAAAGAATTCAGGGCGTAAAGGGCTAGAACGAACGCCACTGTTGCGGACGAACGAAATAGATCAGGGCGTGAGCTGGTGTTGAGGGCGGCACCGAACGCATGGGTCTCCGATCAGCCCTTTTCAAGTCAAAATCCACACATTTCGTCAAATAAAATCCAACCACGTAGATCATTCAACATCAGACAACGCTGCAGTGCTGCCAAATGGTAACGGTTCTTATGGTAATATTTTAATTGAAAAACAAATTTGAAGATTTTGACTAAAAAAGGTAAGTTACTTTGTATAGTTTGACTAAAACAGGTAGGCTAATTTGTATATTATGATTGAAAAAGGTAGGCTGATTTGTCTCCCCCGTTGTGGTGAAAATCTAGGATCATCCTCGGCTGAACTTTACCAGTCTGCTTAGATGGCGATTTTGGGCACAGATTAGCGATGATTATTGGTCGATGATTGCCGATTGGTGGCATTTCAGTTGTTTGTTGAAACCAAGCGACGTATATCTTAGTCAATAAACCATCAACGCTCACATGATTTTCGGTTATGTTGTTAATTTGTCTACAATACTGAGATTTCAAATACCGAGATTACTGAGGTTTACAATACCGAGATTACAGAGGTTTACAATACCGAGATTAACGATGTTTACAATACCGAGATTACTGAGGTTTACAATACCGAGATGACAATACCGAGATTACTGAGGTTTACAATACCAAGATTACTGAGGTTTACAATACTGAGATTAACGATGTTTACAATACCGAGATTACAATACCGAGATTACTGAGGTTTACAATACCGAGATTACTGAGGTTTACAATACCGAGATTACTGAGGTTTACAATACCGAGATTGACGATATTTACAATACCGAGATTACTGAGGTTTACAATACCGAGATTACTGAGGTTTACAATACCGAGATTACCGAGGTTTACAGTACCGAGATTACTGAGGTTTACAATACCGAGATTACTGAGATTTACAATACCGAAATTAACGATGTTTACAATGCCAAGATTGCCGAGGTCAACAATACCGAGATTGCCGAGGTCAACAATACCGTGATTACCGGTATTGTTTCCAATAATACGGAGATTTTAAATTCTTAATTGTTTACAATACCGAGAGCAAATCCAATGGAATTGAAGAGGATATCTCCGATTAGGTCAATTTTCTCTCAACTCTAACTCAGTCAAATTGGTCCCAGTCAATATTTTTCGTATTTATTTAGGTAAATATTATATTTTAATGATATATAAATCTTGGTCATTAACTGAGGCTGAAAGTAACGTTTGAAGAAAGGAATGTAAAGCGACAAGTGCGACCTCGACCTATCCAGTTTTTTACAGATTAAAGCAACGGAACCAAGGATTTACACTTTTCTTCATTGCATGGGATATCGGTTGTTTAGGTGAATTCTAGAATTGGCTGAGTTGAACTCAACACAACAACTTCAAGCAACGACTATATTTGTAACACTTTTAATCCTAAAATGCTATATCCGTTTTCAATCTGTCTCAATCAGTGAAGAGGAATTTAAAATAAAATTTAAATAGATAGAAGTATTAGGAGACACATCAAGTAGAATAGAAGTTAAAACACTTGATAGCAGAGAGGACACATGCTGGGAAGAGTACGAGCGCGCTCAACAAGAGACATTGTGACACGTGTCAAGGATAAAAAGAGAGACATGCGTCCAGGTGCTGCCACCACGGACAGACTACACAACTGTAAACAAACACCCACGTATAGTTAAGTGACCTACTTGCATGAACGCTCTTCTGGAATGACAACGTATGCCTGTACTTAGAAATGGTTACACCCTAAGTTTTAACATGAGATTTGATTAACCGTGACATAATTTAGCAGTACAAAGTAAACGTAGAAGTTGTAGAGCTGCTAAGTCCAAGCTGAGCGTATAGATGTAACTACCAGAACAACATTAAAAAATATTTAGTAGAAAATACTTCATTTCACTCAGAAATATTATTGATTTATTGATTATAAGTTAGTTTGAGCCTCCTTAACTCATAGATACAGTCGCTGCATCCCCCTGAGGGACTCATCAGGAACATCAATGATATACGTACAGAGCGGAACGAAGTTTCGTGTAAAGATAGGGTGAAAGTGTACATTAGAGCAGCCGATCATGCAAAAAAAGTCACAGTGACACTCAAATTAACGCGTAAACTCGAATGAGGAGCAGAAGTGTGGCGCAGATGACACGTGCGTTGCCGTGTAGGGCAGAGACGAGGACGAGAGTTGAGCCAGAGGCGCGTTGTTGCAAGAGAGAGCGACTCCTCACACCACGGCTGCTGGAACTGCATTGATGCTGCAAATGCGTTGATGCTGCAAATGCGTTAAATGCTGCAAATGCGTTAATGCTGCAAATGCGTTGGTTCTGCAAATGCGTTGGGGATGCAAATGCATTGGTGCTGTAAATGCATTTATGCTGCAAATGCACTTATGCAGCAAGTGGTACTGGTCTGTGCCGCTTGAGTACGCGGTGTGATGAACGCCATCATAGGCAACCTATACATGGTTCAGTGCTGTATGAGCTCAGCGGTTTCTATTGCAGAAATCAGCAGTGATTAGTAATATTGTGATTAGATATGTAGGTAGACAATACTTGATACGTAGGTACACCTGTTGCAGCCACAATGAACGCAAAATTAAAATTGCTTTCATAACGGCAATGTTATCAGAAATAATCGTTAGTTTTAGCTCGCATATCTTGCATAGTCAAGTTTAATCATCAGTGCACAGCACATCAACTGAAACTAGTAGAAGCTTAGTGTGATGCTCTGAGGAAACTAGCTCAGTGATATTAATCAGTGGCAAGAAGCTTCTGTGTCAGTGTCAAACAATTCAATGCCAGTGCAGAACCTCAAGCCTGGGAAAATATAATATAGTAACACTTTTGAATCAAATAGCAAAGGACCGTACAACTCGGGGAACAAATTAGGAGAACGCCTTCCTTTGAATTGACACCAAATATTGATTTGAAGTTAAGTTGTTGAAACACCATGGTTTCATGAACCCATTTCCTTCTATAAAATTGGAAATCATTCCCATTTAAATAAAAACCAAATAATACACTCAGTTCAGTTTCTATACACTGTAAAAGGAGTAAAAAGGGGAGAACTAGTGTCAAATTTATAGTGTTCGATGAGTTAACACCACGGTAGAGGAAACAAGGTAGGTTCAAACTAGCCTTTTTTTCGTTAGCGGTGAGGTTTTGCTGACGTCACGGCAACGAACCAATAGCAGCGCTCATATTGCATCTGGTAGCACTGCTAACCCCAAATCTGGCCCCGCTATTGGCCTAACGACACGGCGGTTTTGTGACGTCACATAGTTTGTTTGAAATACAGCCTTTCTATTGGCTAGCCGAACAAGAGAAGGTGTATTTTTCCTCATAGAAATGACCCTACCTTGTTTCCTCTACCGTGGTTAACACCAAATGGGTGAAGCATCTGTAACAAAGTTACTGACATCAGGCAGGGAGGTGGCAATGCTACAAGGCATGCGAGTAAACAGAGTGACAGGCGTGCACTCAATCAAGTCCCTCTTATCCTTGACCTTCTGAGCTGAACGATATTCTAGGTAGTGTTAGATAAATTAACCGAGGCTCTGAGCGACACGACGGTTTGCGTCGCCACTTGATCACGGCGGTAGCTTTAAGCTGTACTTAGCGCGGAATGGATGTTTAGTTGAAGAGGGTAAAAGTAATTGGAAACAGTTTATCGGAAACAACTTCCTCTCAAGTCAAACTTGTCAATTTTTAACTTAATATCGATGATACCCACACAATGAGGAAAATTTCCTTGTTAGAGCTTAATTCATAACAAAATGAGGAAGTGGATGCGTGCAGACTGTGTTGCCCATCTTCGTAGCTTACACCAATAATTTGATTGTGGTAACCACATCTAGGACTCATAGAAGTCATTTCTAAGCATCAACAAGCTGCGGTAAAAATGTAAAA
The DNA here is from genome assembly GCA_014220935.1 of Platorchestia sp. MABIK. Classification (NCBI taxonomy): domain Eukaryota; kingdom Metazoa; phylum Arthropoda; class Malacostraca; order Amphipoda; family Talitridae; genus Platorchestia; species Platorchestia sp. MABIK. The sequence goes on from JACJUY010006800.1 coordinate 13,979, forward strand.
CCAGCTAAATATTTGGCGTGAATCGGTGTAAAGTTTAAGACTAAAATAATTTAACTTAAAATTTTCAATTCTAAACAAGTTCTAACGTAACACGTACTACAACATGATAGTTTTGAGAGCAACCTCAATTTAAAAAAATCTCAGCACTTTTAAGGCCCAGACTACAATAATAAAATGTTCTTTTAGCAACTATGGATAATGCCACATTGAACATCGAATGCAATTTCTCAAACAAAAACTCAACGAACCAAAAAAACTTAAAAATTTGAGGTAGGAAGAAAAGCTAAATTCGCTACATGCAAAAATCACAGATATTATTATTCTTAGCCCGCCAGTTTCTATTGTTCTTCTTGTAACATTTGAACATCTTAATATTTTGTTTGTATTTAGCATCAGAAATTTTGTTCAAAAGAAACAAATGAGACCTTACACAATGTGCAATAACCCCAGACCTTATTTTTTTCACTCTCTAGCTACAGTATTCAACTCGTAACTCTTAAAGCCTTATAGTCGTGTTCGTATTTAGAGCATCAGTTCAAACTTTGTTCATTATAAAAACCTTACAGTACACAATACGCAACAATCACCAACTTTAATATTATCAACCCTCTAGCTCCCAGTGTTCTACTAGCAACCCATCAAAGATCTCACAATCTTGGTCATCTTTCCAACATCAAACAAGGGCAAGGGCTTTAATGGACGAACCACACATTATATAACGCATTGCTCCATTCGCAGAGTTAGGTAGGTCTTCCTTTTTTGTTGAAATAAAATAGGTTTTTTGTTTTGTTTAGGACCATCTTAAATAAACTCATAATAAAAAAACTAGACATGACACAAAGTATCACTCCATCGATGGATAAATTTAACCCAGTGTAACTTTATTGCCGGAGCACTTATGATTTTAGTAGCCCAAATACAGTTTTTGTACAGGGCGGCCAAAACTATAAATGCAACGGATATAAAGCTAGGCTGGGACCCGCAACAGAGTTGTGCAGATAATGGGGGAGGTAGCGCAGCACGCAGGGAGCGGTGCCCCCCTGTTCAGCGGTGCGACTGTCCCTGTAAATTTAATCCGTCGTCTATTTTGGAGGATGACATCACTGAGAGACGTGCAGAGCTTCACAGCTCCACTTGCCAGAACGCAACGGAGTTCATCGCAAATAAGCAGAGTTGCTCCACTCAAGAAAAGTACAGCCTCTAATTTAAAAAGATAAGAAACTGTTGGTACTCTGCTGTAAAAAGTTTTGCGTTTCCGAGTACATTAAAAAATATTGTCGATCACAATGGATGCACTGAAGTGAAAATGCTCAAGAAAACATGAAAGCTGTAAATTGAAAAGACCAAAACAGAAATTTGCAATCACAATGTAGTGTCCATACAACCAGTTTACACGACGGAACTAGTACCGGACAGAACAACCAAGCATGCAAGCAAACAAACAAACAGACACTGTACTATAGCTGGATGAGCATTTCAAAAAATTTCATCAAAATTAACAACCCTGCTCCTACCCAGATCTCAAAGAAATATATATAAAGGTACTGTGTAGTCCTCGGCCAAAAAAAAAGAATTTTACAGTAAAATGGGACAGCATCCAATACAAGATTCTTGAAGATAAACATGACAATGAGGAACCAAGAGCACATCTGATGCCTTTGTGTACTGTAATTTGTTTGTATAACTTAAAAGATGGATTACAAAAACCTTGGTGCATGAGGCAGGAGAGAGCAGAAGATTTGAGGAATACGATGGTGATGAATTTCAAGAACCTGAAAAACCAGTAAAAACTAAGAGTGAAGATTTTAATATTTATCAATGTCATAAAGAAATTCCCTAAAAACAGCAACCTTAATGGAAAGGCAACTCAAATTTTCCCAGTTCCTCGTCATACAGCAAAAACGAAAAAAAATAAAAAGATTCGCTTTACCAAATTCATTTGAGTCCGAAAAGAGTTAGAAATGGGAAAAACGAAAGAATGAATCAACTTTCTTCGTTTCCCGATAAGCAGATGGCAATTTTTAGTTCAAGAAAGTACGAGTACGATAGAATGAAAGAGCCCGCAGTTGGCAGCTCGTGCAGCAATTGACCACCACAGAGCTGGGCGGACGAGCCCAGCTAAAGATATAAATGACGTGATCGGCTTCCGTCAGTCAAGACATGACAGAACGCAGCAGAATATTGCTTTTGACTTCTTCCTAACATTGCCTTCGACTTTTCATTAACTTTGCTTGTTTAGCTTTCTTGACCTCAAACTAGAATTAAAACAAACAAAATTAAACTGTTAGATTTGGATCAATCCGTGACGATAAGTTAGAAATAATTAAAGAAACAAATGATGCGAACCACTATGTAAGAATGACCAAATGATATGCAACATATGGTAAGAAAAATAAAATGACAGGGATCATTCAATAACTATCATAAATGATAGGAATACTGGACCCAAATGATAGGAACCACAAGATGGGAATCCAATGATAGGAACCAAATCATAGAAGCCATTTAGGATGAATCAGATGAAATCAATTTAGGAACTATTTATGATCCATAAGAAAGAAGCAATTTAGGAACCATATACGTACTAGAGACCATCCAAGAACAATAAGAAAGGAGTAACAAAACAGAAACTAATGTATAGATGATTCATTCAAATTTCCACCAACATGCGATCGAATGTCTGGTCAACTGCGTGTGGGCTCCGCACAACAAGAAATTAGCAATAAAAGCAGTCGCAAAATGATGAAAAATGTTCAAAAATACTTTATCTAAATTAAATGAGTAAATCATATGAAACGAGTGCGTCACTAACAGAATAAATAGTGGGTTTCATACCCCGCTAATGAGCTCTGGCAGTTCCTTACAAAAGAATGAGTAACAACTTAGCCTCCTCCAATCAAAGAATCATTTATCGAAAAAGTGATTCGGCCGCTAAGCTGTCATGAACTTCAATACGAATCTCGGTATACTGCCAGCGTACACTTCGCCTGTTAATCTCAACACGAAAGGAGATAGATGTCTGTGAAATATTTTTTACTTCTTAAAGACACGAGAACTGATTGCTCGTCGTGGCAGATTGCCAGAGGTACAACCCTACAGCATGAAGTAGAGGGTCGTAAGTTGCCATAGGTGCACCTCTGTTATACCACGATGTAAGATCGTAAGTTCGTTTCTCAATAAGCAAATTATGGTGTTTTCTTCTGAAGAATTAAAACCCGTTTACACGTTGTTTTAAATTATTCAGCGAGAGAACTGATCATTTACATGGATTAATTTTCACAGATTGGGTTACCACCTCTATGTAAGACACACATGCCACGGTCTGCAATCATAAAGGCTCACATTAAGCCCACTGAAATGTATCTAAGGCTATAAATAATGACGCAACTGATCTATTTTTCTTAAAATATTTCAATCAAATTTTATGCGTTCATTCTAGCTTCTTTCAAGAGAGCACACCTACTGCACCACAAAATCCAAAGTTTCGTCATAAACGCCACATTTTCTCTGTAATGAGAGAGCTAATCTTCAAACGTCGAACACAGACCTTCGTTCGATACTAGTCGGTATTTTTACCTAATTTTGAGCAGCTCTTCTGGTGAAAATAGAAAATCGATAAATCTGGTGGAGAAGATTAAAGAGGGACTCATCTATATACTCAGTGAGCCTGCACTAACTTGTTCCGATTAGGTTAAGAAGATGAAACCTCATTTATACTGCACCATTGCAATAATACAACGATGTTTGCTGATCAGTGAGGATGTTTTCTTACCACGGCTGCCTCACCTACGCCTCGATTTAAGGGACCACAGTCTCGATGCCAGTAAAGAAGCAGGCTCGCCGTATCCAAGCCAAACTGAATAATCTCAATTGTTGTGGGATACGACGCAAATAAAATACTTACATATATAGTGACTAAAAACTTAAAAGCGTTGAACTGAAATTAATGAAACTAAATGAACAAATAAAAAACATGTTGTCATAAATGAGAAGATGAGAGATGTAAGAAAAAGAAATCCCCCGCCATGAATCGTTCAGAAACAGCATCAACGCTTCAAAAAAAAAAAAAAAACACAGGCTTCAAAGAACGTCATTAACTGCTGAACGAGAGCACAGACTGCCACCACAGGTAAAAAAAAGAAAATAACGGCAACAAAACAAAAGCATCTGAAAAGAGATAGAAAATAAGACCTAGAAAAATCCAAATCAGCTGCAATAACAGATACAAACAGTGCCTGAAAGGCTGAAACAGAAAGACGGAAACGACACAACCACCTGTGAGGCAGCGGTGTAGCGCAGGATTGCGCAACAGCAAAGCAACACCAGCTGTTGAACACAACACCAGCTGTTGCACAACACCAGCTGTTGAACACAACACCAGCTGTTGAACACAACACCAGCTGGTGAGCACAACACCAGCTGTTGAACACAACATGAGTTGTTGAACACAACACCAGCTGTTGAGTACAAGACCAGCTGTTGAACACAACATCACCTGCTGAGCATAAGACTAGCTACTGTACACAACACCAATACTCATACCAATTTATCATACGAAGGTAACACTTCGCCCTAAAGAAGTTTCAAAAATCGCTTATATTTCTCATTTTAACTACTAAAAAGAGTTCAATTCTGAGAAGGTTTTTAGCGTCACTAAAGATTTGAAGGTCACAGTGCAGTCGCCCTTCGCTTACACCAGGCGTAAGAGTTCAGGTATTTCTGCGATTGGCAAAATCCGCTGTGGAGTGGCTCTATATTTTACTTCATTATTCACGTATTTTACGAATTTTTGTGAACGTCAAAATGAGTTCACACATATTCCAGCAAAGTTGACGAATACAATAGAGAAATAAATTAATGAATATCCCAAGCAACATTGAAAAATAGATAACGAAAATTAATAATCTAGATATCTCAAAAGTATCAGCAAATAGAAAAATTAGTTATCAAATATTCCAACCAAATTGTTTATTAAAATACAGAAACCAAATTTAAATAAATGCCTCAACAACGATGACAAACACAACAGAGATTTGAATTAACAAACACCCCCAACTCGCAGCAGCACTTTTCAAATGCCACTAAAATAGAGAGCTCAAAATGAACTATCGAACTAAATATTTACAATTAAATAAAGAGCAAAAAATGAACTAAATATTTACGATTGAATAAAAAGCGAAAAACGAACTAAACATTTCCAACTAAATAAAACGCTAAAAATGAACTAAATACTTACGATTAACTAAAGAGCTTAAAATGAACTAAATATTTCCCACTAAATAAAGAGCTTAAAATGAGCTGAACATGTACGCACAATTTGGGTAGCGACGTGAGCTCCCAGTAACACAAACGAGAGTAAGCTCTACAAGATCACGATGTTTTACGCACCAGCTGTTCACCGTATGAAAATCGGGGAGTAGGTATTGCTAGTTTTTCATTCCGTTTTTTCTCAATGTGTGAATACTTACGATACTCTTTCCTTCTTCTTCTGTTAACTTGTGCAGGTCTACGGTAAGTTTTCCTTCTTCTCTTAAGTGGTACACGATACCGCTATAAGTTTTCTTCGTTTTCTAATTTGTTTGAGTTTACGCTACGTTTTTCTTCTTCTCCAAATTTGCTCATCTTTTGATACGTTTTTCTTTTTCTCCTAATTCGTGTATGTAGGCGCCAAATTTTAATTCATCTACCAACTTTAACATGTTTACGCTGATATTTTCTTCCTCTGATCCGTGCTCATTTGCGCTACTTTTCCGTTTTCTCCTACAGTCCGCTCGTTTACGCTGCGTTTTCTTACTCTTTTGCTTCATGCAATTTGTGCAACTTTTTTCTTTTTCTTCTAATTCGAGCTGGTTTGCACTGGTTTTTCGTCTCACATTACGTCCCTGTTTACGCTGCTTTAATAATTATGATGGCATAGAGCTAACGAATGGTTTGATTGACTGATCATAAGAAAGTTTTAGCCTCCCTTTGCCACAACAAAGATGTTCAAAGAGAGGAAGAATGAAGGCACCATTTAGTATGGAGTTAAGGGAACGCGGAATCCACGCACAAGGTACATAAAAGCAGTAAGCTAAGAAAGAAGTTCATGAAACAAGATGAAAGTTGAAGAAGAAAGTAGTAGGTGCTGAAAAACAGGACAGCAGTGAACCGAAAAACGATGGTCCGTCACAAAACAAAAAACCTATTCTATTTCAATAAAAAGAAGGCCTACCTAACCTTTAGCTCAGGACCTCACATAATCCCCTGGAAACGCTAATTCTCATAAATACCAATAGCTATATTCTCCTGAGGGGACTAACGAATGGTTTTGTTACCATAATCATAGTCACGAATTTGCTCATAATCACACTGTGGTCAGGGTATCATGTTTCACTTGCGTCATTGAAAAAAACTGCGGTAATACTCGTGGTGATGACCGAAGGAATAGCCATGTGTATCGCCAGCTTCAAGAGTAACGGTGTCGCAAAACGTAGGCCTCAACAATCAAAGCCATTTTTAGGAGTGAGGGGACATGCCCAAACTCTGATCATTTTTGAGGGGTTTGTCTGGTTGTCACCGACCACATTTCGCTTTCAGCGATGACATGACATTGATGACATGACACAATACTGCAATGTTAAATATCCTGATTTTAGTGATAATTTGGAACAAAAATTTGCGTTGTATTGAGGATGCAATTTGTCACAAATCCCTATTTCAACAGGAATAATTTGAATAAATTATTCAAATCAGTAATCTGACTCAACGAGTCACTGGCGTAGTACAGTATTGAATTCTACAAGTATATTTACTTCTTCTGATACTTTTTTCACGCGTAACCATACATGTATACCCTATCATAATTACAGGCTCATATACTTCGGGATTGTATCCTGTCCCCGCAGCAAACAGTAAATGAAATTATGATAGTAGAAAACTGTTAATGCAATATTATCAGTATTGTTATGAGAACTTAACGAGAATTTCACACATCTATAACAGCGCAATGTAGAACTGACTCAGTCACTTAATGCAACAATAACGAATTAGCTGAGCAAGTGCAACTTGACTACCCAGAGTGGGCTGAGTTCCCATGCATGGAAGCCAGATTGACACTTTGACCGCAATTGGGTGAACTGAAGTTCAAAATTCAACTCAAATTTAACGTCAATTATAGTGAGTCATTTTAAAAGTATCAAAGACTAACAGGATCGCTCCATCATTCAGGTTTAATTAATTATCATAAAAATTTAGTTTGTGATTACAAGTAGGTTAGCAGCATAATAAAAATCCTTTCCTGGGCCATCGGCGGCTCACGTTGAAGTCTAAGCGTTAATGAAAATGGTCATCATAATCCGGCTCTTCTTCATAATTTTCTATTCAAATGAACTAAAACCTCAATAATCTACGCAACTATTTTATTCGTACCTATCCTGAACCTGATGTTAGTCGTCAACCTTGAAAAAACCATACAAAATCATAAAAATTTTGCGCAGATAGCCGGCTATCTGGCACACGCCAGGATTTTCAGAATTAGCATTAGGTTTAAGACCGTCTTTCACTTGGGGTGCCTAAACGCCGAAATTAGGCGGGCGGTAGTCTTAACACAGGAAATTCAGCCTAGCAGATGTCTTAAATCGCAGTTGAGGAAATTCAAAAAATAATTATAAAAATAAAAATAGGATCATGCTTCACAAAAGCCCTAAGAACAAAGCTAATGAACAGTCAAATTTCAGCCTCAACCATTCATAAGCGCCTATATAAAACGACTCAAATCACGTAAAAACAACACAAATAGCTGATGAACAAATTCGAAACCAGTAAGTATAGTTAAGCTATCGACTTCAAAAAAATAGGAAAACAAATTATAACACACATAACAGATAAACAAATTCAAGACTATTATTCATATTCAGACACTGAAAGTAAAATCAGTTAAAACAAATATAACCCCGATATGAAGTGACACTTCCGCTTGTGTCTTCATACACGCACTTGCTTGCATGCTCAACACACCACATGCGCGCGTACATGTTTCGTGTTCGAAAACTATAAGCCACGGAACGACAACAGCATAAAAACTGGCACATTAATTACACAAGAGTTATCGTATAGGATAGAGATGTTGCTCAAGTTGAACTAATCATAAGCTGGAAATAGGAACGCAAGCACTGCATTGCTCCACAGTCGCTCTGAGACTGGAGTTACCGCGTCTCTGGGACACTCGCACAGCACACCGCCCCCTCGCACCGCCACCCAGCCACCCACGTCCTACACTCCACTAAAAACACCTGTCACTAACTCAGTGTAATTTTTTCGACAGGCGTCTATGATTTTAGCCGCCCATGCAGAGGCTGAACTGGAGCGTCTATGATTTTAGCCGCCCAGTGCAGAGGGCATGCTCTGGCGCTTTTCACTGGAGCGTCTATAATTTTAGCCGCCCATGCAGAGGCTATACTTAGGCGCTTTTCGCAGGAGCGTCTATAATTTTAGCCGCCCATGCAGAGGCTGAACTGGAGAGTCTATGATTTTAGCCGCCCATGAGGATGCTATACTTGGGCGCTTTTCGCTGG